>WNWK01036370.1:12500-19203 GCA_009830355.1 Cherax destructor | reverse complement strand
GAAATGCCTCAAGTTAGCCCTGTCTCCAACATAACCTGGCTTCAACTGCATTAGTTTAATAAAACACTGGTCAATGGTAAAAACAATCCACAGGGACAAAATAAAACCAATGGTAAGAGGAGTACAGTATTGTATACGTATTTTTAGCTTTACATCAAGGTCAAAATATTTTCAGTCTGCTGACAAGGACCTCAATCCAAGTCTGAGATATATAGTGTACTCCTCTTATGTTCTAATTTTCTTTGAATGGGTTTGTTTGTACAGGTTGGCCATCACTAATTTGGCAATCAGTAATCCGGTTCCATCAGTATTTTGGCTAGCATAATTTCAAATTTCCGGGGTCACCACACCAACCTGTCGCTACTGTTTGGTGGCGTTACTTGCTGCACAAGTCATTCCAATTTCTCTTTCTCCATTTATTGTTATAACCTGCTCACTTTTAGCCCTAGCCATGGTTCCACTGAATAAAAGAAATGCTTCTCATTGTGTAAAGTACATACACCGTACATTGTCCATAAAAGATAAGGTGGCTTTGAAGCCACTGTCGGTTGCCATGAGCTCAGCTCACTCAGATAAGCTGTGACTGGTAAATTTGGGCCTACATATGAGAGAATAGGTCTGTGTGGTAAGTGTGCACTATATAAAAAAAAATCCTGCACCATGCAGTGCACGAGAGAAAAAGGCAACTGTGCTTTTGGTGTAAAATAGCGACTTTGCGGTGTATTTTTGTATGGTTGTATTCTCGTTTTTTTGTTTCATTTGATAGATTGGAAAATATAACACAGAACTAGATATAATTTTGATTAGTTTACACTGGAAAATACCTTAAAATTGAGCTCAAAGAAGAGGAAATGTTCGATTTTTGCCGATGTTCAAGAGTAAACAAATGACGTCACCGTCCAATGTGTCCAACTGGCCGGTTTAATACGTAGTCACGAATGGGTTGACATTATTTATACAATTATTACAATAATGCAGTAGTCTGCATAACAGTAAATCTTCTAATTTTTTGTGTGAATAAAAATTCAAAATGGAAATCAAGCATAATACATACATGTATAAGGGCCTAGAGAAGTGACTAATGAACAGAGAAAATTTTATTTTTGTGTGAAATTGGCCAAATTACCGATTTTTACCACTTTATTGGGTAGATGAAATAGGTAAATGGGCAGTTTCTTGTACTAAGTTGACAGAATAGAAGGAATACTAGTGAAATAGTTATGAGTTTGGCAGACTGGAACAATGGAATGGGCCAAAAATAGGGCCTAAAGTGGGTGAAATCGCCGATACATAAATATCATCGTTGGGCTAAGTGTATTCTAACCTAACCACTCTGTAATCCAGCAAAATCCCTAATCCAGCACCCTACAGGTCCCGATGATGCCGGATTAGTGATGGTCAACCTGTACCATAATGTATCTTCCATTCCCTCTCTTCCATCAAGTGACCTTTCTCAAGCAATACTCCATTATCCTTCTCCATCACAAATCATCTACCCAACATTCCAGTCTTATTTATTTTCCTTACAAATTTTTCCAATATCCGATCCAAATGTCCAGACCATTTTAAAAATATTTATTTTGGTCAATCTTAGTGCTCACACCCAGTGTTGTCATCCTGTCAGGCTTAACTAACAATGCTAGAAAAGCCTCTGCATATTTTGTCAAAAATTTAATTATGCTGTATTTCATTTTTTTAATATTTATTAAAAGGTTTATAAAAATGCAAATTTTTATAAACCTTTATGCAAAGCAATAAACCCGTGTGGGTATTTCAGCACTGCGAGGACTGGCAAAGACTCAATCTTACATCTGCTAACTGCAAGGGACAATACCAAACTGTACTTGCATATAAGCTTCTCATAAGGCATTCAAATCTAATTGCATATGAATGTCCAGCTGAATTAAGATGTAAGATTCTCCCCGCATGGGCAGTGCTCTAGGTCAGCTGTTTATCTTTCATTAAAGTGTTAGTGTAATTTCTGAAATATTGTGAACAGTGTAAGTCAACTGTCTCCAATTAAATAACAAAGACAAGTTATTAAAACATAATCTGCTAAAAATAATATGCAAAATTTAAGGAATGTCAAGTATTGAAGGTTAAAACAACTGTTATATCTAATAACTTTAAACTTTACTTATAATGCTGAGCACTAGTTTCTCTTATAAGTTAGGTTAGTGACAGTAATATACATAAAGGTACAGTACTATCGAAGATTTGCTCCTATTCTACATTTTAACTTTTGTGAAAGTAACAATTAATACACAAAACACTCAGTGTTTGTAGCTTCATAATTATAAAGATACAAAATACTCAAAATATACAATTCAGATATATTCTCAAATATAGTAACAAACTATGTATAGGAATATTTAAATTGCTTCCTGAAACTACAAACACTGATTACATCATGCATCCTAAACATGTATTAATGTTGGTAGAATTACCGACAGGATGTTAAGTTAAAGGACACAAGTACAACTAATGTGACATTTTATTATGGCAACGTTTTGCTCTCCAGGAGCTTTGTCAAGCTGTAACAGCTTGACAAAGCTCCTGGAGAGTGAAACATTGCCACAATAAAATGTCACATTGGTTGCACCTGTGTCCTTTAACTTAGCATCCTAAACATCTTTACTTTTATGAAGTTTAACCGAGTAAGTAGGAACTTTTTAAGTGTAGCTTCATAGTAGTAGAGCAGAACTTGGCTTTCTTGACATCAGACCCAAAACTCGACAGTAGTGAAAACACATCAGTTTCTTACCGTGTTAAAATAAGATCCTATGTTTACAAATGTTCTAGAGTTATAGAGGAAGATGGCTTTTTAAATGTGGAAAATGTAGTAGTAGTGCTCCTTAGTAATGACCAAGAACTAGAGCTCACCCCAGCAAACTCAAATAGGCAATTACACTTAATTTTACCATCTGTATACTCTTCCTCACTGGTTTAATGTTGCCTCTGGCAGAGCAGAATATTTTATATTGGATGTAAGTTGGGTGAATTACTACCAGTTTTTTAAGATAAAATGCATATTGTAGCTTAAGGATTATATAAAAAAAAAAAATTCAACTCAACTGCCATCTTCTGCCAAGGTAGGTTGCCCAAAGAAGAAAACATATACATACAGTGGACCCCCGGTTTATGATAGTCTCCAAACTCGCCCTTTTATGTAAGTTTATTTTTGTAAGTGCTTTTATAAGTGTATTTTTGGGAGTCTAAAAGGACTAATCTAATTTACATTATTCCTTATGGGAATAAATTTGTTCGGTAATGGCACTTGAACAGCATTCTTGAACGAAAAAATGACGTAATCCGGGGGTCCACTGTACACTATTAATCATTCAATCATTGCCCTTCAAAAGTGTGTTAGCATCACAATCAGATTACCCTCAACCTCCAGCATCCACATTTTCATAAAAAAAAACTAAAGAGATAAAGATGTGAACAAACAATTTTTTAAATAATATTTACTCATGATCGTGGTGAAAGTAATTTATGGTTGTTGAACAATTATGTTTTTAAGACTAATTATGTCACTTGTATTGTAGGTTTCTTTGATTTATATAGCAAAATTACTGAGAACTAGAAAGCACAATACTTGAGAAAATTACTGGCTATGTACCACCTGTCTTCTTTGATCACAGAAAAACAACTGAAAATCTGACAATAGCAAATTATAAATAACTTAATTTCAAGATTATGACCATTTTTTTTTTAACACACCGGTCATATCCCACCAAGGCAGGGTGACCTCAAAAGAAAAATGAAAGTTTTTTTTTTAATTTAGTAATTTATATAGGAGAAGGGGTTACTAGCTCCTTGCTTCCGGCATTTTAGTCGCCTCTTATGACATGTATGGCTTATGGAGGAAGACTTCTTTCTTTTCCACTTCCCCATGGAGCTCATGGCCATTTATCTTTCTTTATATAAACAGTAACAACATAAATCATGTCATCACCCACATCATTTTAGGCCTCTTCAGTTTTATATTATATTCAAAAGATATGAATAATTAGACCTAGCATGTATAAAGATTAGTTACCAGGATGTAGCCATAATTATCATAAAATAATTATAGTATTAAAAAAAAAGTTATAAAATTAACTTTGGAAAGAGTAACCATGGACACTTAATTATGCAATCATTCCTTTCAGCAAAACAGATATTGAATGAATGAAAATGGATGAGTTTTTTCTTTGGGTCACCCTATTTTGGTGGGAAATAACAAATATGGTAAAAAAGAAATAAAAAATCACAGGTACAATTCTGCAATATGGAAAATATCCAAAATTAAAATAAGGAGTAGGCAATTCACAAAAAATCTGCACTTATGAAAAAAAAGTTAAAGCAATGGTGTGTACTAGACCACTGTCAGTTGTGACTTAACAATATTGGTCTAGGATGGACCAAAACCTCGTCTTAACTTTCATAAGTAGGTGTTTTTTTACTAATTGCTACAACCATGCTACTGCAAGTTATTTTCTTCTGTAAAGAGTAGGCAAGCAGAAAATACAGTATACATACACATTTTTCAATTGTCGATGGATTCAGTGAAGAAAGAAGGTCCCAACTTATCAATACATTGTGTTTAAGGAGTTTCAACTTACGAACAAATACAAAGGATACATAGTTATATTTTACACATGTTCATCATGCAGTTCATCTGTTGTAAAACTGATTCCTTAATACCCAGTTTTTAAGTACAGAAGTGTAATTTAATGAATCTGCAGTTCAAAACCTATTGTATTGCTGTTATAAAGCAAATCACATTTTCCCATATACAGTATACATAATTTTTTTATTAACACATCGGCCATTTCCACCAAGGCAGGGTGACCCGAAAAGAAGAAACACTTTCATCACGACTCACTCCATCACTGTCATGCCAGAGGCATGCTGACACTGCAATTAAAAATCTGCAACATATCTATACCCCTCCTTCAGAGCACAGGCACTGTACCTCCACCTCCAGGACTCAAGTCCAGCTAACCGGTTCCCCTGAATCCCTTCATAAATGTTACCTTGCTCACACTCCAACAGCATGTCAAGTTATAAAAACCATTTGCCTCCACTCTCTCCTATCTAACACACTCATGCACGCCTGCTTGAAGTCTAAGCCCTCGCACACAAAACCTCCTTTACCCTTCCCTCCTATCCATCCTTCCTAGGATGACCCCTTTCCCACCTTCCTTCCAGTATAGATTTATACACCCTCCAAGTCATTCTATTCTGCTCCATCCTCTCCAAATGTCTGAAGCATCTCAACCCCTCCTCAACCCTCTGGATAATACTTTTAGAAACCCACACCTCCTTCTCATTTCCAAGCTATGGATTCTCTGAATAATATTCACACCACACATTGCCCTCAGACAAGACATCTCCACTGCCTCCAGCCTTCTTGTTGCAACATTCACCATCCATGCTTTACACCCATAAAGAGTGTTGGTACCACTATACTCTCATACACTCTCTTCTTTGCTTCCAGAGACTCCTCACTGCACCACTCACCTTTTTTCCCTCATCAATTCTATGGTTCACCCCATTTTTCATAGACCCATTAGCTGACAACTCCAGTCCCAAATATCTGAAATATTCAATTCATACTCCCTCTAATCTGATATCCAATCTTTCATTACCTAATTTTTTTATCTTTATCACCTTACTCTTTCTCACGTTCACTTTTAATTTCCTTCTTTTATATACCCTCCCAAATTCATCCACTAACTTCTGCAATGTCTCTTCAGAATCTCCCAAAAGCACAGTGTCATCAGCAAAAAGCAACTGTGACAACTCCCACTTTATGTTATTCTTTATCTTTTAATCCCACACCTCTTCCCAATACCTGAGCATTCAGTTCTCTTACAATCCCATCTATAAATATATTGAACAACCATGGTGACATCATGCATCCCTGTCAAAGGCCTGTCCCATAGCTCGATCGCTAGCGCACTCAGCTCACACACTGAGGTTCGGAGTTCGAATCTCCAGTATGGCTGGAAAACATTAGGGACGTGTTTCCATAAGACATCTGCTGTCCATGTTCACCCATCAGTATAAAATGGGTACCTGGGTGTTAGTCGACTGGTGTGGGTTGCATCCTGGGACAAAACTGACCTAATTTGCCCGAAATGCTCAGCATAACAAGTGGCTTTCTATATATTAGTTATGTCATTGATGTCAGCTAGGCCTGCATACCTTGTACGTATACTTGTAGAAATAAACATAATACGTATTATTATTATTATTATTACGTACAGTGGTACCCCGGTTTACGATGGTCCCCAAACTCACCCTTTTATGTAAGTTTATTTTTTTAAATGCTTTTGTAAGTGTAATTTTGGGGGTCTAAAAGGACTAGTCTATTTTACAACATTTCTTAAGGAGATAAATTCGTTTGGTAATGGCACTTGAACAGCATTCTGGAATGAAAAAATATCGTAAACCGGGGTACCACTGTACTTTAATGGGAAATAATCTGCCTCTCTCTCTCTCTCCTACTTACTCTAACCTGAAACTCACTATCCTTGTAAAAACTCTTAACTGATTTCAGTAACCTACCACCTATTCCATACACTTGCAACGTCTGCCACATTGCTTCCCAATCCACCCTATCATATGCCTTTTCCAAATCCATAAATGCAACGAAAACCTCTTTACCCTTATCTAAATACATACTGTTTATTTATATGCTTCACTGTAAATA
>WNWK01036370.1:0-7500 GCA_009830355.1 Cherax destructor | reverse complement strand
AACAATAGTGTCTGGCTAACTTAATGTTTATTTACTCAAGTCACCACTTGCTTGCACTCAGAACCAAGAATGTACTGAAATAATGAGGACTATATCAGCAAGCATACACAGGAAGAGAAGAGAAAAGAAAAGAAAAGAGATGGAATTAAATCTTCTTTCAACAAACTGGCTGTATCCCACTGAAAGTTTCTCTTTTAAATTTAGTAATATATGCAGAAGGGTTACAGACCCCTTGCTTCTGGCATTTAACAGCCTCTTACGACACACAAAGTTTATGGAGGAAGAATTCTGTCCCACTCTCCCATGGAAATGTAATTAAATACGGTACAATAAATTAAGAATATTCAAATGGCATTTAATGAACAGGGTAAACTGCCTGATGGTTCTACATGCTAAGACAGATACTTCTACATGCTAAACTAAATAACTAAAGTGTAATGAACACGTGTCAATGTTCAATAACCCACATGGACACAGAAACTGGAGATTGATTAATGTGTATATTTGTGCTGAAGAAGATCCCAGAAGGGTGTTAAAATATACAGATCAAACAATCTTTTGAGTTTATGGGTTATCACTGAGCATTAGGAGTAGTAGTACAGGTCGGCCATCACTAATCCAGCAATCAGTTATCCGGTTCTATCAGTAATCCGGCACTAATTTTAGCTAGCACAATTTCAAATTTCATCATTATACTGACTCAGAAATTGTGCAGATGATTGTAAATCCATAGCAGCAAGCCAGTGGAGGAGAAAGCAGTGATGAAAATGAGGAAGATGTAGCAAAAGAGTCTCTATTGATAAGTTAATTAAGTGTATTCTAACCTAACCACTCTGTAATCCGACAAACTCACTAATCCGGCACACTACAGGTCCCAATGATGTTGGATTAGTGATGGCCACCTGTACTTTCTCTTACTGCCCCAATACCATCATTAGTGACATCAAGCCCACCAGCCTACTCCCTCTGATATTATTACTACATATTCTACCACAACATTCTCACTTTAAGTAGACGATGATAACCAAAATCTTGTAGAAGTAGGAATTTATTTCCATACTTCAACAGCTTAAACTGATAAATCATTATGTTTCTGAATATTTATTAACAGTTCATCTTATCTCTAAAATAATGGCTATTTATAGATATTAAAAGTTTGCTGATAAAACTATCAACAAGATTACCTGTGTAATTGCCTATTTAAGTCTGCAGTGGTGTGCAGAATATGTATGGGAATTCCAAATGTTATCTTTAATGTTTGCATAAACTTGCATGAGACTACTGTATTCAGCTAAACCTTAAAGATCAATTATGAAGATCTAGAATACTCAGTATATATTAAATATTTTTATCTGGTTAGCTTTATAGTGAAGATCTTTGTAAATGTATATGGATTCTTAATGAATGCTACATTTTCTCCATTCCCAATTCAACAGCTACTGCTGTCTTATATTCAGCCTATTTTTTTTTTACCTTCATCTATCACTTTTCTTCCTCCACAGTCTCTGTCTTATCCTTGAAACTTCAGATGCCGACAGTGTAAATCAGATGACGACAGTGTAAATATGCATTGCAAGCAAATGGTGACTGCTCCACTTCCTTGACTGAATTATCAGCCAATAAGTATTATTTACAGGGTTTCAGATTGTCCTTTAAATGTTCACCCAAAGATCAAAGAAAATACAGGGAAGATTAAACAAGAGTCTACCTTCTTAAGTAAGAAAGTCTGCTGAAAGAATCAGAAATCATATAGATACTAGCTGAAGAAATGACTATGTTCACTGATACAGTAATCACATCAGTTAAGAAAAGCACCTTGTTTTATTTTCTTGTCCATACATTTGTATGTATAAGATACTAAATTATGCGTTAAAACACTAAGCTAATTTTACCCTGTATATACCACAATATCCAGACATACCTTAACTGTTTTGTCTTGACTTCTTGATTTCTGTAGTTTTCAAAATGAACTGAGTACCAACAGAATTCACTGGATGAAAACTCAAGGTACTGTTATTAATTTATATTTCATATATCCTCAAAACCAGCTGTGACAGGGCAATTCTGAAATGTGAAATTAATTGTAATCGTCTTGGGGATCACTATTTACAAAAAGATTGTAGTGTTTCCATAAAGTACACATGTGTATACAGTGGACCCCCGGTTTACGATAGTCTCCAAACTCGCCCTTTTATGTAAGTTTATTTTTGTAAGTGCTTTTGTAAGTGTATTTTTGGGGGTCTAAAAGGACTAATCTAATTTACAATATTCCTTATGGGAATAAATTCATTCGGTAATGGCACTTGAACAGCATTCTTGAACGAAAATATGACGTAATCCGGGGTCCACTGTACATATATTTTTTTTTAACACACGGTCGTCCCCACTGAGGCAGGGTGATCCCAAAAAGAAGAAACCAAATTTTTTCTTCTTTTCGCATTTAGTAATTTATACAGGAGAAGGGGTTACTAGCCCCTTGCTCCTGGCATTTTGGTCACCTCTTACGACATGCATGACTTGAGGAGGAAGGAGTCTTCTTCATTTCCCGTGGAGAGTATGTATTATTTATATACAGCCTCTCCTCATTTAAACGACAGAGTTTCATTCCTAAGACCTCGTCGTTAAACGAGTCGTTGCTAAGTGAGGACCATATTATAATGGTAGTGGGTTTGTGTCAATCATCTTTGATATTGTTTTAATGTTACTTTTGCACCCTTTATAACATTTCTGGTACACAGTGGACCCTCGGTTTTCATACAGCTCCAAACTCACACAATTATGTAAGTGTATTTTTGTAAGCATTTTTGTAAGTGTATTTTTGGGGTTTGAAACGACTAATCTAATTTACATTCATCCTTATGGGAACAAATTCGTTTGGTAACGGCACTCGAACAGCATTCTGAAATGAATTATCAACGAAAACCGAGGGTCCACTGTATTTTTAAATGTTTATACAGTAGTGTACTGTACATTGTAATAAACAGAATAGAGGAAATCAGCTCTAATATACATTATTTAGATATGCATACTGGTCAGAGAGCCTGTCGTAAGTTCGAGGCGTTGATCAACGAGTACGTCGCTAAGTGAGGAGAGGCTGTACTTAATATATATTGCTATTGAGTTTTTTAAATTTTGTAAATCTGACTATTTCCAACTAAAATGTTGAACATGAATAAAAACACATTACTCTTAACACAAACCCTACATATCATTTTTTATCATTAATTCACCTACTTAGGCACAATCCTTGTCTATGATCTTGACTACATACTACATGCTTTCTGTGTGCAATCTTATATCAAACCAACATGCCAAAACAAAATAATTGTCAGTGCTGAAGAATTTAAATATAAGATAAATTAGCATTTAAACTGTGAGCAAATCAAAGCATACCTTCCTTCCTTACACTGCCTTAGGGCAACTTTCAACAGCTTGCACAAGATTATGGAATCGATGCCAAATGCTCAAGCTCTGCATGCACACAGTGCCTCCTGCACGATGAAACTGAGTTTCCTGGAAAAATAGTAAAAAATCCGTATGTATGCAAAGTATGAAACCAGTGATAAAAGTATGAAATACACATAAGAGAGCCCTGTATATTTTCCCCCCAGTCAAAGACTTTTCAGTAAGTTTTGGCCTCTCACTTAGGCCAAAATAAACACTATCCCTTACCTGCATTTCGTGTTTCTCTCCAAGTGGCTTCTCACTGTACATCAACCAGTGTTTATGATAGTAATCCAAGCATAGTATATACTTTTTTTTTTTTCAACAAGTCGGCCGTCTCCCACCGAGGCAGGGTGACCCAAAAGAAAGAAAATCCCCAAAACGAAAATACTTTCATTATCATTCAACACTTTCACCACACTCATACATAATCACTGTCTTTGCAGAGGCGCTCAGATACGACAGCTGAGAATAAGTCCCTCCCAGCTGTCACTATCCCAGACCCCTCCAATTAAAGTGCAGGCATTGTACTTCTCATTTCCAGGACTCAAGTCCAACTAAATCAATTAACTGGTTTCCCTGAATCCCTTCACAAAATGTTACCCTGCTCACAATCCAACAGCTCGCAGGTCCCAAAACCATTCGTCTCCATTCACTCCTATCTAACACGCTCACACATGCTTGCTGGAAGTCCAAGCTCCTCACCCACAAAACCTCCTTACCCCCTCCCTCCAACCTTTCGAGGACGACCCTACCCGCCTTCCTTCCCTACAGATTTATACACTCTCCAAGTCATTCTACTTTGATCCATTCTCTCTAAATGACCAAACCACCTCAACAAACCCTCTTCAGCCCTCTGACAAATACTTTTAGTAACTCCACATCTTCTCCTAATTTCCACACTCCGAATTTTCTGCATTATATTTACACACACATTGCCCTTAGACAGGACATCTCCACTGCCTCCAGCCTCCTCCTCGCTGCAGTATTTACAACCCATGCTTCACACCCATATAAGAGTGTTGGTACCACTATACTTTCGTACATTCCCTTCTTTGCCTCCATGGATAACGTTTTTTGTCTCCACAGAATAAAATATACAGCCTCTCCTCACTTAGCGAGTTACTCATTTACTGATGCCTCGGACTTATGATGGCCTCTCTGACCAGTAATCATACCCAAATAATGTCTTTGCTGCTGTAGCAATGGTTGCTATATGGATGGTAATAGAAAGGTGCCTGTTGTACCTTGTGGACGACCTTCCATAGGAGCACGAGAATCTCCGCTTGGAGGTGTTGCATGAGATCTTGGGCACTAAGAGCTGGTGGAACCATTTTTACGATGTTCCATATGTGGGTGAGGTGATGCGTATGGTGGATGGACCCCCATCTGAGAGTACATCAGAGGTGATCCCGGAGCTACAGAGAAGTTAGTTTAATGTTATCAGAATTTCCACTAGAGTTTATCAAGCCTACAGTGAGATACCAGCTCTCAGGAAAAGGCTGGAGGATCTGAGAGACAAGAATAGTGAGAATTCACATTTTTTAATAATGGTTGTGCATGGACTGTCTTTGTTGGTGTAATGCTTCAGCACTACATGACCTGGTCTGACCCATAGGTCCCTGACCAGACAGAGGTCGAGGTTGTGGAAAATCCTGAAGACAGAGGAGAAGATGATCCCGAAGACGAGGAAGATCCTAAAGATGGGGAAGAAGATCCCAAAGATGGGGAAGATGATCCCGAAGATGGGGAAGATGATCCCGAAGATGGGGAAGATGATCCCGAAGATGGGGAAGATGATCCCGAAGATGGGGAAGATGATCCCGAAGATGGGGAAGATGATCCTGAAGACGGGGGAAGAAGATCCTGAAGAAGGGGGTAGATATCCCGAGAACAGGGAAGATGATCTCGAAGACGGGAAAGATGATACCTAAGATGAGGAAGAAGATCCCGATGATGGGAAGAAAATCCCGAAGACGGAAAGAAAATCCCAGACGGGAAGAAAATCCAGAAGACGAGGAAGAAAATCCCAAGACGGGAAGAAAATCCCGAGGACAGGGAAGAAAATTCGAGGAAGGGGTAGAAAATCGCAGGATGGGAAGAAAATCCCGAGAATGAGGAAGAAAATCCCAAAGACGGGAAGTAGATCATGAGGTTGGGGAAATAGATCATGAGGTCGGGGAAGTAGATCACAAGGTCGGGGAAGTAGATCACAAGATCGGGAAAGTAGATCACAAGGTCGGGGAAGTAGATCACGAGGTTGGGGAAGTAGATCACATGGTTGGGGAAGTAGATCACGTGGTTGGGGAAGTAGATCACGTGGTTGGGGAAGTAGATGACAAGGTCGGGAAGTAGATCATTAGGTCAGGGAAGGAGATCATTAGGTCAGGGAAGGAGATCACGAGGTCGGGAAAGTAGATAACAAGGTCAAGGTTTTAGATCACAAGGTCGGGAAAGAAGATCCAGCCAGGAGGTTCCCTCAATTTTGCCATGAACCACAAATAAGATTACAACACAAAGTAGAACCTGATCAGCTCACCACCGCACAACAGCCTGAGTGATTCATAAGCACTGGTGATGGTCAACTAATGAATCTTCTTCCAGAAGATCAATCAAAGAAGCACAGTGACTATAGTGTACCAGCTGGGAGGTTCCTCGATTTCACCATTAACTCACAGAGGTAAAGACTATAACACAAAGTTAAACCTGCCCAACCAACCACTGTACAGCAGCCTGGTCGACGGATCATCTACAAGGAAATACAGTGGTACCTCGACTTACGATGTTATCATCTTACGTTATATTCGATAACCGATATTTATAACGTAAGAAATTTGAATGCGACTTACGATGTTTGATTCGTCCTAACGACATTCACGGACGTGTCCGCTTGGCGCCCAGCTGAGCGCACTCCAGGGAGCGTCAGTGTGCTATTGTTTACAAGTGAGAGCGACCACCCACCCACACCCACGCATTCATACCAGTATATTGTCATTATTCCACTGTTTTTAGTGCTTGCAACTGCTAAATAAGCCACCATGGGCCCCAAGAAAGCTCCTAGTGCCAAGCCTGTGGTAAAGAATGTGCAGGAGTGAAGCATTTATGCAGGGAGTGTAGCAGGCATGCAGGGAGTGTAGCAGGCATGCAGGGAGTGTAGCAAAGATGCAGAGAGTGTAGCAGGGATGCAGGGAGTGTAGCAGGGATGCAGGGAGTGTAGCAGGCATGCAGGGAGTGTAGCAGGCATGCAGGGAGTGTAGCAAGGATGCAGGAGTGTAGCAAGGATGCAGGGAGTGTAGCAAGGATGCAGGGAGTGTAGCAAGGATGCAGGGAGTGTAGTAGGCATGCAGGGAGTGTAGCATTCATGCAGGGAGTGTAGCATTCATGCAGGGAGTGTAGCATTCATGCAGGAGTGTAGCATTCATGCAGGGAGTGTAGCATTCATGCAGGGAGTGTAGCATTCATGCAGAGAGTGTAGCATTCATGCAGGGAGTGTAGCATTCATGCAGGGAGTGTAGCATTCATGCAGGGAGTGTAGCATTCATGCAGGGAGTGTAGCATTCATGCAGGGAGTGTAGCATTCATGCAGGGAGTGTAGCATTCATGCAGGGAGTGTAGCATTCATGCAGGGAGTGTAGCATTCATGCAGGGAGTGTAGCATTCATGCAGGGAGTGAGCACTCATGCAGGGAGTGTAGCATTTATACAGGAGTGTAGCATTCATGCAGGGAGTGTAGCATTCAAGAAAAGGCCAGTAACCCCAGAAAAGGACTTGGTACCTGCAGTGTTAATGGAAGGGATTCCCCTTCCAAACACTAGCATACTACTCCACCTTCTCCCTCCTCCCCTCCTCCACACTCAACAACTCTTCAATAAATGTAAGTGACATGTTATTGTACAATATTTACATGTGTATTTAGGTATTCTTTATTAAATTCTGTATTATTTAATGTCAAAAAGTTCTAAAAAAAATTTTATTTAACTACTTTTGGAAGTCTTGGACGGATTAAATTTTTTTCCCTTTTTTTATGGGGGAAAAATTATTGCCCAACGATTGTTT
>WNWK01036369.1:0-19203 GCA_009830355.1 Cherax destructor | reverse complement strand
ATTCCACAACGAATTCCTGCAATAATAATCCAATAGATTCTTAGCAAACAGTTCCTCTAAAGAGTAAGAGAGCTTAATCCAGAATATCGATAAAGAGCTGAGCCCATCTTCACCAAGTCAGAGGTAAGTGAGAACTCAGTTTCTTCTAGGGTTTGTTCTCCGTACGGGTCAGGGGTGAGAAAGAACTGTCCTCTATGAAAGATCGCTAAACACTCACTCAGGTGAGGCCGGTGGTCACATCATTGGGTACGATGACTGAGGGGGGAGGCCGGCTGGTACATAAACAAGTACCCGGCACTCCAACTACTGGTCTCTCAATCAGCGTAGACCACACATAAAAGCCTAATACAATCCAAAACATTAACAAACATATAAAAATAAAATACACGAGATACACATGATACACGAGATCAGATAATAATATAAGGCCAGAAATCTATACTTTAGCTAATAGTGTAGAAATCCGCTTTATAATATTAAGTGAAACCTTTGAATATTACTCTCATTAATGCCGGGCCGGGGCATACCCTCTCATGTGTTGTTACTGTGCTCTCATTTGATGTTGCTGAGGTGCTCTTCTTGTCCCTGTCTGCTTCATATATGTCCCTCTCGTGTGTTGTTGGTATCCCGCTCGTCTTGCTTTGGGCCCCACTTGTGTCTGCCAGTACCTGTGCATACAAGAGTTCTCCTTTTTTCTCCTCATTCACTTTGGCTGTGTCTGGTGCACAGGCTCCGAGCGCCGTTTCTGGCCAGGTACATTTGTCTCTATTCTGTGGCATTCCCTGCAGCTTCACCTCTAAGATCCGGATCTTGGATTATGCTTTTTTGACTTGCATTTCCCATTTTTTACTCTCCTCAGCTATCCTCTTCTCCATTCCCTCGCTGATCACCAATATCTTCCTCTCCCATTCCTTCTTCCTTTTGAGGAATTCCTCCTCCCACTGTGGCCTTTCCTGATCGGCCATCCTCCCCCTTGTTGACACCCCTCTCCCTGAGCCGCCCATATTCCCAAGGTGTGCCCTTGTGGATGTATTGAGAGTATCAGAAGAAGGGAGAAAGCAGGGGGATAGGGAAGGGGGTGAGGGAGAAGGAGAAAGGATAGGGAAGGGGGTGAGGGGGAGAGAGATAGCTTAGAGGTAGTGTGGAAGAGGGTGGATAGAGGGATAGAGAGGGAGAGGGGAAGAGGGAGGTAGAGATAGAGAGAGTGATAGGTAGAGGGAGAGAGAGGGAGGGAGAGAGGTGGAGGGAGATATAGAGGGATAGAGGGAGAGGGGGAGTGAGAGAGAGGGGTAGGGAGAGGGATAGAGAGAGTAGGGAGTGGGATGGGGAGATAGGGGGGGAGTTAGGTATAGAGAGGGGAGATAACAGGGGAGAAGGAGGTATAGAGAGGGGGAGGGAGAGAGAGAGAGAGGGATGGTTTGTGTGTGAGGGAGAAAGGGAGGGAGATAGGGGGAGAGGGAGGTATGGACTACTCTCCTAATGTTATGCTAGAGTTTTGCTGGTACTAATTCTATAACGATTAGAGATACTGAGCTAGGCTAATTAAGCCCAGAAAAGAGATAGAGGGGGAGTGCATGAGAGAGAGGTGAAGGAAGAGGGGGAGAGGGTATAGAGGGGGAGAGGGTATAGGGGGAGGGAGGGTATAGAGGGGGAGAGGGTATAGGGGGAGAGAGAGGGAGAGAGAGAAATAGGGGAGAGAGAGCTAGAAGGGGAGAGAGAGATAGAGGGAGAGAGAGATGGTATAGAAGGATAGGGAGAGAAATAGAGGAAGAGAGAGAGAGAGAGAGAGAGAGGGAGGGTGTGTGTGTGTGGGGGAGAAAGGAGGGAGGTAGGGAGAGGGTGTATGGGAGGGTATGTAGGGTCAGAGGGTGACCGTCGTGTCAGGTTTCAGCATTTACGACCACTTGTTGTGAGAACTCCCAGCGTTATTGTAATACTTCAGAGAGTTAGGAATACTAGCCTAATATTGTGCTAGAAATTTGGTAGGTGTAATTTCAAAAAAGAAAAAATTTGCTAGTTTTAATTCCAAAAAAGAAAAAAGGGTAACACTATTAAACTAGTCCCAACTGTTGGCTTATGTGAGTGTGTGTGTGCGTGTGTTTGTTTACCGCTGACTCACCGCGCCTGCGCTCCACCGCCACGTCTTTGAATTATCTTCCTACCTTTCTTAGCTACAAAAACTAAAAAGAATACTACTACCTATATTACTGATAAAAATATTATTGCTAATACAAGAACAGCTCGACTACTTCAAGTGTGTGTGTGTGTGTGTGTGTGTGTGTGTGTTCGTCTTGGCATCTCGTCCACAGTGCCTACCTAATCTAATTCTAATTCTAGAATGCTACTAACCACTGCTACTAAAAGTTACTACTTCTACACTGGTAATAATATTGATGCTAATACATGAACAATTGTATGGTATACTACTTCTGTATCCTGACTACTTCAAGTGTATGTGTGTGTGGCGTGCATACACATGTGTACATTTGGTTGGTAGCCCTGCGCTCTAACTTATCTTCCTACCTATGAAATTCTTATGTTTTCAGCTCCTCCGAGCAGGGATTTTTCCCACACTTCAGCAACTCAGGGCCAGAAACCTGCAAAACCTGCAAACCACAACTAGGATTTTGTACATTACACCCGATGTCTGCTGGGGCTGTCAGATTGTTGATACTCTCCTGGTGTGGCACCCTGCTGGGTATTGTACCTCTTTGTTTCTTTTCTATTGGGCTCACTTAATGCAGTCACCGTACTGCTCACTGCTTGCCTTGCACTTGTCTCCCTTACTTGGGTACCTCCAGTAGATATGCTCCCCACTGCGTTATATTTCACTACGATATATTCTCCACTTCCTGCTGTGTGGCAACCGCTGTTAGGCCTATCGCCGGTTCCCCTCACTGCACTTTCACTATTTACTGTGTGTTTTCCCTCTGCGTTAACTCGTATTTCCCTGCTTTTTGGTTTTAAATGAGTATGACACTTTAGCCTATGCCCACGCCTGTTTGTTGCACTCGGATTCCCCTAGGACCACCCAATACGACCCAATTTAGCGGAGCTCAAAACGCGCGTGACTGCTTTGACTGAACGCCTCACTGTGTTACCCCACTGGTGACGGTACCCAGTGAGAATGACTTTGGTACCCCATTAGAGTGCTCTAATGTCCTCGTCAGAATGAATTCGTCGACCTATTTTGGTGTCATCGGCAAACTTGCTTATATAGCTATTTATTCCCTCATCTATGTCGTTTACGTAGATTGTGAACAACAAGGGGCCCAACACTGACCCTGTGGAACACCGCTCGTGACGCTTCCCCACTCAGATTTCTCTCCATTTATGCAAACTCTGTGCTGCCTATTTGTCAACCATGCCTCTACCCAGGAAAAAAATTCTCCTTTTATTCCGTGTGCCTTAAGTTTCCTCAATAGTGTTTGATGTAGAACTCTATCAAAAGCCTTACCGAAGTCCATATACACAATATCATATTCATTACCATTATCTACCTCCTCAAATACCTTAGTGAAAAAAAGTTAATAAATTCGTAAGGCAGAAATGCCCTTTTATAAAACCGTGCCGAGATTCGTTGATCAATTTATGCTTTTCAAGATGGCTTTTCAAGATTCCATAAATTTTCCCACTATGAAGGTTAGGCTTATTGGTCTGTAGTCTATATATTTTAAGTCCTTTCTAAAATTTTCTCGTATATGTTTAAAGATATTTTTTTCATTTATGTTAATGTAAAAATTAATAATTTTGTACCTAAAGATCCTTAGAAAACTTACCTAACCTTATTATAACGAGGACAATTTAATTTAGCCTAATGAAACTAAATATATTTAAGATAAGTTTACAATAATTTAATAATAAACAAACACAATTAAATATATTTTTTCGTTACGTTCAGAATGATTTTTGCGAAATTATTGCATACACAAATTATTGCTTGCCTTGTTCGGCAAAATAGAGCGTTGTTATTTAAGCCAAAATAGCGTTTTACCTATTCGGCACGACATATACATATGTAATTAATAGTTCTGGTGCATTAACAATCAGCTATCTTGCTTCTAATAAGAAAGTTTCGATGAAGGCACAACTGTGCCCTGTCTTCGTCAGTGACTACCATCTGCAACTCAACTGTCCTTTCCCACAGCCTCAGTAGTTTTCACGGTAAATCTGTCGTCACAATCAATGAACTCAGTTTATGTCAAAATGAAGAACTGTCGATGAATAAACATCGACAATGGTTCATTACGACGGGAGTCACTGAGACTTTCAGTTTCAACTTCAGATGGACTGCAGAAGGAAATGTTCCTGTTTTCAAATACTATCCTAGACACGCTCACTGAATAGTTAGATTTTTCTTCCTTCGTTTTGCACATTAGTGGCATTCACTCTTCCTGTGCTATGGTAGTGTAATTTTTTAGTTGCATTTATTGTAGTATATGTGGTGTTAGAAGTTCCTTAAACTCTTTCCAGGTGTGTCGTTAAACTCGCTATGTCTGAAATTAGAGTAAAAAATTTCTTGAAAATTATTATTATTATGTGAGCAAATCACCTGCAGGAGCCTTACAGGGCATTACCTGAATTATTACCTGCAAGTAATTTGGGCTGAACTGTCACTCCTTCGATGCCCACTCTCACAAAATGCTAGATCTGACGTTAAATTAATAATTATAATTATAAAACCAGCTACTCTGGTAAATTAAAGTTGTGGACTGTATATAATTAGGCTTACTGGGTTCACAAAAGAAATTCATATTGCCACTTACCATGTAATTACTGTAGATGGATCACACCACAACACTGGCCTAACACCTAGACCCTACACTGGCCAGCTAGAGATCTAAATGCAAGGACTAATGGTGCACTTCCCTGTGAGTTATGTTCGCATTAATCTTCCACCATCAACACGTAATTCTTGAGGTCCTGCAAATTTCTTGTCCCAATTCTTCAGCAGGGGACATTAACAAGGGTTCCTAAATCGAAATTCAGGCTAAAAATACCCAATTGACCTTCGAGAACACCTGATTACATTGTACTACTCCATCCAGTGTTCACACATTAAGTTCAATGTGGCATCTCCTGTCTACGTCACTCTCCGGATCTTCCACACCCCCTTCACTTCAAATTTCTCGAAGGCCCTAAATAGCATCACATTTTAATACACAATTATTATATTATTCACTAGCTGTACCCGGCCACGTGTTGCTGTGGCTCAGTCTGGTTTGCCGACTCTAGAACATGCAACATATAATTGTCCATGTACTCACCTAGTTGTTGTTGCAGGGGTGAGCAGCAAACCGTGTCTAGATCTAAACTGCAAACCAGACAATCTCTATATCTGCACAGACAATGGAACGACAATACATATATATATATATATATATATATATATATATATATATATATATATATATATATATATATATTTGTTGTTGTTCCAGTGTCTGTGCAGATACAGAGATTGTCTGGTTTGCCGACTCTAGAACACGCACCGTCTCTGTAGTAAAATATTTAGTATAGCGTGTATTGCTTTTACGCTGTTTTTAAAAAAAATCAAGTAGGTATATACAATCACGCCCGTATTCGAATGCAACGTTGTGTCAAAATTTCAAAGCAATCGGTGAAGAACTTTCGGAGATTTAAGATTTTGAACAAACGAACATTTACATTATTATTTATATTTATATGTTTAACCTTTAGAAAATTATGTAAAAAAAAATCCACAAGTCGGCCGGGGGAAGGTCGTTGATAAACGACTTAATTAAAATTATTTTTTCATTCTACCTTGCTTTAAAATTTTTACACATATTTATAATTAAAATTATCAGAGAATGAACTTTGGTATAAAGATAGGATACATTACATATTCACACATTTCATTTTGTAACTTATCTCTGCACCTAATCACATCATCTAAATATAGTCGTAATTTATCTATTATTGAACCTTTTACAAATTTCCCTTTTAACCAAAATTTAGTTTCATCTCTCTATCCATTTATTAACACAATTATTATATTTTAACAATAACAAATATTTACTGTTCCATTTAATTATTAATTATAAGAGCGAGGAAGCTTACCATATATTACATGGCCTCTGCTGTTTTTAGAAGAGTGACACCACATTTCCTTACCATACCCTTTACAAATGTAGCATAATAATCACTCCCTATTAGAAGATTTATTGGCCCCACTGAGTCACTATTTACACAAGAGGCTGCCAATTCTACACTATTTTGTGAAAGCCTTTCAGTAGCTTCACTAAGTCCTATTGTAGAGATCTTCTATGGGAGCCATCAACTATAACTGCATTGCTACGTTTTCTCTCATTGCCCAAGCCGTCATTTACCTATACAGTGTCGTAAAACTGGGCCCTTTTATCTGACTGAAAACCAGATAATTTTAGATTTGTGCGATTCCCCTTTGGCACTTTCATATTAAGACAACTACGTTTTATGAAAGTGCCTTGTGATCACTGGTCCAATAATGCAGTTACATTTTTAAATTTACGCCTTTTATCCCGAATTTTTACATTCACTACGGGTAAGGCTACTTCAGCTATGCCATCATCATCAACACTAACTGCAATCTTTACATTAGTAATTGTTGTTTCAGTGTTAACATCATTATCATTATTATCATAATTGTCATTATTATTAATATTTAAACTTTTACATATTACTACATGATGCCTTCCTTCGTGATATAGATAGTAATTATTGAGTTTGGCATAACAGTTCTTTACATTATGACTGCCTAAACATCTGATACATCTGTATAGTTCTTCCCACCTTTCCACCTTAAACCCCATGAAACACAAGCATTACAATTCTTGGAGAAATGAGTACCATTGCAAAAAAGATAATCCCTCTTTTGCTTGACTTGCCCATTATTAACTAGGCCACTCTTATTAAGGTACTTATTCTTATTTTGATGTGGAGAACTATTGTTTTTGGTTCTTGCAACTTGGCATGTGCCTATGCAACCCTTTTTATAGGATGAATTGTGATGATTATTAACATTAGGATAATTTTTTTCCATTTGTGAGACCTGACAGATGCATCATAGTCATCATGTGTTACATTCTTAGAATTATTTGGTTGGCTTGTCTGTAATTGAACAATCAATTCTTGTAGACCTAATCTTATTTCCTCCAGAAAAAATAAACTTTGTGGTATTTATTAGATAGCCACTCTATAGTCTTGCAGCCCAATTTATTCTGTAAGACAGCACTAAATATCCAGTCTGATTCACCCAAATCACACCTATTACTCAAGGACTTAAGAGTGCTTTCTAATTTGAACCTAAATTGTTGCAAATTGTGGTAATTGTGTTCTGGAGTTCTTAAATTAATCACAATATTTACTAGGTCTAACCTACTTTGCTCCCTATTATCATAGGTCATCTCTAACAAGTCAACTGCCTCCAGGTAACTAGAGTCAATATTTTGAAATCCTTGAATCAGGAAATAAGCATCGCTCCTGACCTGCCCTTTGAGATAAAATAATTTTGTGACATCTGCTAGGTCATTCCTCACATGTACAGCAGCCTTAATTACAGACCAGAATCCTCCCAGCTGTCTGCTGGATTAAATATTGGTAGACATATTTCTAGGAGTTTGGGCAAAGATCTGGCATTTACATTACTAGATTACTCAACCGCAGTATTTACACATTTTAATTTATTTAATACATCACTTTTACTTGATAGTATTTTCTCTTCCAGTTCATAATATTGATTAATTAATAATTCCCTTTCATTATCATCTGCACAATTCACCAGCAGATCTCCTTCATATTCTGTGTAATACAATTTATGACACATAGCTATTCTCTAATGATTCCAAATATAATTTTAAATTAACCTTATTCACAATTTCTTCTACCACCAATTCAAGATATTTATTATAAGCTCTGGTCACATGACCTTTTTTGCATTTAATGAGGCCTTTATAACCTTAATTGCCATGGATTTACCTTCTGCATTAATTACATTACATACATCCATGGCACCTTTATTTATCAGACCCAATTAATGAACACTGGTTATACAAATTATGCAATGAGACACTGGTATAATTATTACAATATACACCAAATATCCTAGCCAAATATTTCCTGGCTTAGCAAATTAATTATAATTATTATTATAAGCCAAATATTTATGGCTTAGCAAAATTAATTATAATTACTATAATATGCACCAAATATCCTAGCCAAATATTTCCAGCCTTAGCAAATTAATTATAATTAATTAGAAGACAATTATCATTCCTATCCCTAACCGGGCTTAGAAAATTAACAATTATAGCAGTTACAATCCTAGCCTCACTGGACTAAGCAATTAATTTATATAATTATTTATATAATTACACAAACATCAATAATTAATTAAGTAATGTCAATTATATTTGAACCCAGCAATCCATTACTTTCAATCAAATCATTAAATGAAATTAAATTTTCACTGATTAAAATATCAGAGTTCGTTAGGACCACAGGCTTATCTTGAAAATTATTAATATTATTATGTGAGCAAATCACCTGTAGGAGGCTTACAGGGCATTACCTGAATTATTACCTGCAAGTAATTTGGGTGAGTGGGACTTAAGTCACAGTAGGTTGCTGATCTGTATCTCCTTTGATGCCCACTCCCTACCACTCTCACAAAAAGCTAGACCTGACATTAAACTAATAATTATAATATTAAAACCAGCTACTCTGGTAAATTAAAGTTGTGGACTGTATATAATTAGACGTACTGGGTACACAAAAGAAATTCATATTACCACTTACCATTTAATTACTGTAGATGGATCACATCACAACATCTGCCTAACACCTAGACCCTACACTGGCCAGCTAGAGATCTAAATGCAAGACTAATGGTGCACATCCCTGTGAGTGATGTTCACATTTATCTTCTGCCACCCACATGTAATTTTTGAGATCCCACAAATTTTCTGTCCCAATTCTTTAGCAGGGGACATTAACACGGGTTTCTAATTCCAAATTCAGGCCCCAAAAAAACAACCAATTGACCTTCGAGAATGCCTGATTACATTGCCCAACTCCATACAGTGTTCACACATTAAATTAAATATGGTGCCTTCTGTCCGTGTCACTTTCCAGCTCTTCCACACCCCCTTCACTTAAAATTTCTGGAAAGGTCCAAATAGCATAACATTTTAATACTCAATTACTATTTATATGTTCAACCTTTAGAAAATTATGTACGAAATTTCCATAGAATTTTTATACACAATAAATGACCTCATATGAGTCGCTTCCTGTGAAAAAAACAAAAAACAAATGTTTTACGATGGCTTGAGACGTGCATCATTCAGAGTAAGCAATCAACAGATACCCATTTCACATGACTGAAAGATGTAAAAAGATCCTCATGACAGGTTCAGATGCATAAAAAATTTAGAACACTTCAGTATTAAACAGCCCAGTGGCTTCTCTAGAATGGAAGATTTCAGTCAAATATCCCTGAACAACGTATAGCTGACAATGAGTACCACAGAGTCTGTTATAATAAGTTCACCAAAAAATAATAAAAGGCTTGAAAAGCCGTCAGGTACTTTCACATCAGACTTTTCAGAGCCAACAGGCAGACCTGTACGAAGGTCATCAGGAGACTCAGTACTGTGTGCAAAAGACTGCATATTTTGTAATAAGTTGGGCATAAAACAAAAGAGGAAAAAGTTACCTAACCATATTTCAAAATATAACTGTGCTCGATATGAGTGGAGGAACAGTCATCTAGAGGATTACTGAGAAAACGTGAGAAAAGTGCTCAGCAGAATCAGAGAAAAGTGTCTTTCCTCAGAAGAGACACATTACAATCCATCGTGCCAGAAACAGTATTAGGAAGGAGTAAAGATGAGACGGGGGGAAGGAAAACTCACTCTGGTACTGAGAAGATCCACAACCCAGTCTTTGAAATGTTGTTCTGCCTTATTTGGAAAAGATGATTCACGGAACATTCGAGTGGACTGTCTTGTGCTCTCCTTTGGGCAAGATATCTGTAGGACCTAATGAACGAAAAAGTCATGGTTCTCATGAGTTCTAAGAGGAGGAGTGTATGAACAGTCCCTCTGGTCCCCTGACTAACAAAATTGTAACGTCCATGTGCCTGGAGTGGAAAATTAAAAAATGTAGCATTAGCTAACTACTTTACCAAAGCAAAAAAAACATCATCATTACCTAGCAACAGTGTTATAACCTCAACCTGTGTGCTTGAGAGTCAATATAAGGCGGTTGTCTTTGTAACACTATATTTTCTCTGATTATTATTATTATTATTATTATTATTATAAAAAAGAAGCGCTAAACCATATTTTTTCTGAGTGGGATAAGTTATTTCAGTCATATTAAGTCTATTTACGGCATTACAGTTACGTCTGTGATGCTGGTAAAAGATCCAGCAAGAAAGCTGTATTTGAAACGGTGTATACATGCCTTGCAACACAGCTTTGCCTATGACGATGTAAAGTAACCCAGCATCTCTGTACTAACCTTGCGTTGTCGCTGTTACCGCAGTGAAGTTACAGCTTTAACAGCGGCGGCGCAGCTGTGAGAGGACGAGAGCAAGCCCTGACGTCACTCACAGTGCCTCCACAATACCTTCACTCAGTGCCTCCACAATACCTTCAGTCAAGAAACACCCTCACTCACAGTACCTCCACAAAACCCTCATTCGGTGCCTCCGAAACATCCTCACAAACAGTACCTCCACAACATCTTCACAAACAGTACCTTTGCAATGCTCTCATTCACAGTGCTTCCAAGTGCCTTCTCATCACTATCACTCACAGCATCCAAACAATACCATCGCCCACAAAGCCTATCAGAGCAACATCACCCACAGTATCTCTAAAAATCACTCGCTCACAGTGCCACCACAACAACATGAATCTTGATCCACCACATCATCATCACTAACAGTGCCTTCATCACATCGTATCTGCAAAACACTCAAGTAAAATGAATCCGCAATACAATCATTCACAGCGTCCTCCACAACACCATAACCCGCAGTGCCTTTGCAAGGTTCACAGTCATAGTGCAACTACAGCACCATCAATCACAGTGCCACTAAAACCTTATTACTCACAGTGCTTCACAAAACCTATCATTCACAGTGCCACCACAACACACAGGGCCACCAGAACACATAGATCCACTACAACACACAGGACCACCACAACAAACAGGGCCAGTACTACACACAGGACCACCACAACACACAGGGCCACCACAACACACAGGACCATCACAACACACAGGACCACCACAAGACTCCAAGCAAACATCAACCAAATCTTCAAATGTTCAACTCAAAACTATATGAAGTTCAATGAAGAGAAAATTCAACTACTCAGATATGGAAACCTTAGGAAATTAAAACTGTATCAGGATATACGACAAATTCTAACCATACAATAGAATGAAAAAGTAATGTGAAGTACCTACCGCATCTGCTAGGAAAATGATAGGATGGATAATGAGAACCTTCAAAATCTAGGGATGCCAAGCCCATGATGATTCTCTTCAAATCGCTTGTTCTCTCTAGGCTGAAATACTGCTGTACACTAACTGCCCCCTTCAAGGTTTTCGAAATTGCTGACCTGGAGAGTGTACAAAGAACTTTCACGGCACACATAAGTACGATAAGGCACCTAAATTACTGGGAACGGCTGAAGTCTCTTGATTTGTATTACCTGAAACGCAGGCGAGAGAGATACATGATAATATACACTTGGAAAATCATAGAGGGATTAGTACCAAACTTGCACACGAAAATCACTCCCTATGATACCAAAAGACTCGTCAGGAAATGCAACATTCCCCCAATGACAAGCAGAGGAGCCAAGAGTACATTGAGAGTGTCCGGGGCCCAAGACTGTTCAACTGCCACTCAGCATACATAAGGGGAATTACCAATAGACCCCTGGCTGTCTTCAAGAAGGCACTGGACAGGCACGTAAAGTCAGTACCTGACCAGCCGGGTTGTGGTTTGAACGTCAGTTTGCGTGCGGCCAGCAGTAACAGCCTGGTTAATCAGACCCTGATCCACCACGGGGTCTTGTCTCAGACCGAGCCGCGGGGGCGTTGACGCACGAAACCCTCTCCAGGTATACTCCAGGTAACACATAGGACCACCACAACACACATCACCACCACAACACACAGGACCACCACAACACACAGGACCATCACAACACACAGGACCATCACAACACACAGAGCCACCACAACACACAGGGCCACTACAACACCCAGGGCTACCACATCACACAGGACCACTACAACAGACACGAGAACCACAACACACATGACCTCCACAAGACACAGGACCAATACAAGACACAGGACCATCACAGCACACAAGATCACCACAACACACAGGGCCACTACAACACTCAGACCATCACAACACACAGGGCCACCACAACATTCTGAACCACCACAACACACAGGACCACCACAACACACAGGACCACCACAACACTCAGGGCCTCCACTGCACCCCCCTACTCATAGTGCCTCCACAGCACCCCCCTACCCACAGTGCCTCAACAGCACCCCCTACCCACAGTGCCTCCACAGCACCCCTTACTCACAGTGCATCCACAGCACCCCCTACTCACAGTGCTTCCACAGCACCCCTCTAATCACAGTGCCTCCACAGCACCCCCCTACTCACAGGGCCTCCACAGCATCCCCCTACTCACAGTGCCTCCACAGCACCCCTACTCACAGTGCCTCCACAGCGCCCTCCTACTCACAGTGCCTTAAACAGCAACCCCCTACTCACAGTGTCTCCACAGCACCCCCCTACTCACAGTGCCTCCACAATACACTGACTCATAATCCCTTCAGAAAATCATCAATCACTGCGGTTCCAACACATCTTCACTCACAACGCCACAATAAATAATCACTCATAATACCTCCTCAACACCAACACCATTATTCACAGAACCTCCAGAATGCAGTCACAGTTATTCCACAGCACCATCACTCATAGTGCCACAACAACTCCATCACTCTCAGTGACACCACATCATCATCACTTATAGTGCAACCACATCATCATAATCACTCATAGTGCTTGCACAACACCATTACTCACAGTGCTTGCACAACACCATTACTCACAGTGCTTTCACAACACCATCACTCACAGTGCTTGCACAATGCCATCACTCACAGTGCTTGTACAACACCATCACTTACAGTGCTTGCACAACACCATCACTCACAGTGCAACCATAACACCATCACTCAGTGCTTGCACAACACCATCACTCACAGTGCTTGCACAACACTATCACTCATAGTGCTTGCGCAACACCATCACTCACAGTGATTGCACAACACCATCACTCATAGTGCTTGCACAACACCATCACTCATAGCGGTTGCACAACACCATCACTCACAGTGAATGCACAACACCATCACTCATAGTGCTTGCACAGCACTATCACTCATTGTGCTTGCACAACACCATCACTCACAGTGATTGCACAACACCATCACTCATAGTGCTTGCACAACACCATCACTCATTGTGCTTGCACAACACCATCACTCACAGTGATTGCACAACACCATCACTCACAGTGCTTGCCCAACACCATCACTCACAGTGCTTGCACAAAACCATCACTCATAGTGCTTGCACAACACCATCACTCACAGTGCTTGCTCAACACCATTACTCACAGTGCTTGCACAACACCATCACTCATAGTGCTTGCTCAACACCATCACTCACAGTGGTTGCACAACACCATCACTCACAGTGGTTGCACAATACCATCACTCACAGTGGTTGCACAATACCATCACTCATAGTGCTTGCACACATCACTACGTGCTACAAAACCATCACTCATAGTGTTGCAAACACCATCACTCACAGTGCTTGCTCAACACCATTACTCACAGTGCTTGCACAACACCATCACTCATAGTGCTTGCTCAACACCATCACTCACAGTGCTTGCACAACACCATCACTCACAGTGCTTGCACAACACCATCACTCTCAGTGCTTGCTCAACACCATCACTCACAGTGCTTGCACAACACAATCACTCACAGTGCTTGCACAACACCATCACTCACAGTGTTTGAAGGAAATAAATGGTATAAAATACCGACACAATGGAGAAATAAACACATAAGCAGTATAATGTGATCCTTTATTGACAACGTTTCGCCCACGCAGTGGGTTTTATCGAGTCACAGACAGATCTACCTGGAAAATGAGTAACATGAATATATATAGGGTATAGTCAGGTGGAGAAAGCTGCATGTGACAGTTTTAAAAGTAGTGTGACTCATTGAACAAGTTTTTTCTAACCTTCACTATCCTCGTCACTTCATTAGAGACTGTAGACGACGGGCATTAAACATCTTCAACACACCCAGAGAAGACACTGCTGACAAGAGATACATAGTCCTTCCCACCAACTCATTCCGAGTATCTACCTCCACATCCACAACCATCAAGGACATTAACCAGTAACACACTTGACAAGCTTCAATCCACTGCAGGGGTATACACAATCCCTTGTAATGGCTGCAGCAAATTATACGTCGGCGAAACATCCAGAGACCTCCAAACGCGCATTTCAGAACACCAGTACGCAGGCAGATCTGACGACTCAAAAAATGCCTGTGTTCAACACCGAAATTCACACAACCATTTAATCAACTACAGAAACGCAAGACTCATCGCCAGAGAAGACAACACTCAATACCGAAGAATCCTGGAATCATCACTTATCTGCATATCCAACCACTTCAACCAGAACAACGGCTTCTACAACATAGCTGAACCTATTGCAAAGAAACTTCTTCAACGCTATCCCACATAGAACCCAAGAATGGAACACTGCAGGTCCTTTAAGTCACACTACTTTTAAAACTGTCACATGCAGCTTTCTCCACCTGACCCAGCATTCTCCACCTGATTATATTCTATAAATATTCATGTTACTCATTTTCCAGGTAGATCTGTCTGTGACTCGATAAAGCCCACTGCGTGGGCGAAACGTTGTCAATAAAGGATCACATTATACTGCTTATGTGTTTATTTTTCCACTCACAGTGTTTGCACAACACCATCACAGTGCTTGCACAACACCATCACTCACAGTGCTTGCACAACACCATCCCTCACAGTGCTTGCACAACACCATCACTCACAATGCTTGCACAACACCATCACTCACAGTGCTTGCACAACACCATCACTCACAGTGCTTGCACAACACCATCACTCACAGTGCTTGCACAACACCATCACTCACAGTGCTTGCACAACACCATCACTCACAGTGCTTGCACAACACCATCACTCACAGTGCTTGCACAACACCATCATGTAGTCACTGGGTCTACCCACCTGTATCACATACTTGGCACTAGAGTGAGTTAGTGGCCTAGGCCTAGTTTTGCGATTGGGTTGACCAACGCTACTTTTAGTAGAGTATCGTTGGGCAGCCCACATAGCGACCACAGGTGGTTCTAATAGCTGTTCTTTAACATCCCTCATCTTCGATGGTACACCGGAGTTGTTAGTGATGTGGCTACAGTCAGTTGAAACTGCTGTTAGGGGCAAATTTGATGAACCTATGGATGCGCAGCTTATTCATTTTGCAGTTACCGCAATGGATCAAGGCAAAAGTAGTGGCAGTGCCTTTATCCGCCTCAATCGAGTGTGTGACCTTGAGTCATGACCTGCACTCAAGGATAAGTTCCTCCGATTTTTCAGTCTGAGTAAGCAGTGCCACTATTTAAATATTCTCACTAGTTGTTTGAATGAGAAATAGTCCTTGCAGGAGGGTCTGCTTATCTGCATATGTAGGTTTGAGCAATTTGAGGAAGGGGTCAGGTTGACCAAATGGGTGAACGCTGACGGTTTTATTCCTGCTAATGACATAATGTTAATGACGTCTTAGGCCTCGGCCCAGAGCACGAAATCTTGGGTGCATTCGAGGCCATCGAAGAACTTAAGCCTCTCAGTGATAGAAGCAGGGTATGCCGTGCAAGTGACGAGGGGTTGCCGGCCCTTGCAACGCCCGTTTTCACAGCATTGCCCGTGCAGTGTACAACCATGTATACTGCAGCTATTAGTCACCTCCCAGTGGTACTCACCCTCATACTAAAACACATAGGAAAAGTACTAATAACAAGAGCAAATGTAAGAGTCCTCCACCTGCTCCTCCAGCAAAGCCTGTAGTGACGTGCTTCAATTGTGGTAAGTAAGCAGGGTAACTACCAGTCAGAATGTACCAAGCTGAATTACCGTAATCATCCCAGTAACCAGCACCGAGATGCCTATTGCATGTCCAATAAATCTGCAAGTCATACCTCAGATCAGTTCTATGCTCTGCGGCGTATGGTGTCTGCCATGCGTGTCCACAAACCAGGGAAGACTGCTAACAGCACCCACTGATAAAAGGTAAAGCGAGGTAAGTATGCTAACCAAAATGGGTGTGGTAGTAGGAGTCCTTCCCACAGCTCAGGGAAGAGTCGTGCCCACAGAATCAACAGCAGAGGTAGTCACTTCATCAGTCGCTGTATTCTGTCCCTGTCTGCAATGCATTCGATGCTGTGAGCGACGACATACTTGCAGTATCGACTTGGTGGCAGTCGATACTGCCACCAAGTGCTGAGCCACTCACAGCTATGACTCTGATGACATGGATGAACTGGCGTGTCCCCAGCAGACCTCTGTCAAGTTCTTCCTTTATTCAGGTTGTATCTCCTAACTGACAGAGTACAGTTACGAGTAGAAATCAGTCTGGGGACGCTCAGTCTAATCTCTGGTCTAACTGGAGAGGATGACAGTAGTCAAGCCGCAGTATTCCCGAAGCCATGACTCGCGCCATGGCTTCAGTGCGGAACGTTACAGCTTGTACAATGTATGATGTCACTTTGTCAGTGAACTCGCTCACTCTAGTTACCATGTACGTGAACAGAGCTTTTGAAGGAAACCGTGTGCTCTTTGACAGCTATACATGCAAAGTCAAGGGAGTGTTGCTTGAACCATCCTTGCACACTGTGCGACGTGGTAAGGTGCAAGTTCTTGTTGTTAACGCTCACAGTAGGAAATTTACCCTGAGGAAGAACACCTCACTGGTAGACCTCATCAGATTTCCTCTCTCAGTGAGAGTTGAAGGCGAAGTACCAGTAGACCAATTTGCATGTGCAGACCTTCCAGGCGAGTCTCCTACTGAATCTTCCGTCACCCGGCCAGTGCTGGAGGATGACCTAGCTATGACAGACTACCCTGATGAAATCCCTAGACTTCTCAAAGTTCTTAATAGTGGGATTTTTACTATACTTCTATTGAGCAATTTGTGACCAGAAATGTTAAAAATATACGATAGCAAATGTCTACATTTGGAAAGGCACACTCAATATTGTTATCTACAATTGTTTTATAAAGTTCAGCGTGACTGAATCTTGTTTTAACATTTTTGCGTTGCACTGAACTTATGACTCATATATGAGTGAAACTGCTGAAACTCATCTGAGAAATTAATGCTCAAGTCCTCTGGGTCAGCATCAATCAGCTTTTGACAACAATTTCAGTAGATGATGAAGTGACTTTATGTGGCACATCACTTAGAAAAGAAAATCTCTCTGCTATTTCTTTTTATATCTATCCTCATCTCAGTTTCAAGTTTGTCAACAATTGTGTAAAAGGTGGTAATACGAGATTTATCTCTGGCATTCAGATATACTACTTCTGGTGCATCTCCATCATTGGGCACCTTTATTCTAGTGCATTTGCGAGTTTGAGCTGCCTTGTAATCAACATCTAGTAGCATTTCCTTTGGGGCTACTCCTCTTTAAGGGGGCTCCTTGTCATGGTAAAGAGGCTATCGGTCTGAGGAATTGGACCTCTTGGTCTTCTTCCTCAGACCGAACCTAATTACCCCCCAATCCCCCCTTCCCTTTGCCATCTTCCCCATCCTCCCTTCTCCCTTTCCTCCTCCTCCTCCTCCTCCTCCTCCTCCTCCTCCTCCTCCTCCTCATCCCTCCCTTATTCCCTTCCCATTTTTACCCTGTGAGCTTCTCTCTACAGGCATTCTGGTTCCTAGGTAGGGGGAAGGGTATCGTGGTCCATCCCATTCCGTTGAGGTTCTTGGCGGTGGTGTAGTTTGCCGTGGAATCTGGATCGCCTGGAGATGTCCCAATCCCTCTCCGGTCTCCTGGGGGGGGTGACTCTGGGTATCTTTCGGGCGACGAGTGTATCTCTGGAGGCCACCTTTCGGATTCCAGGGGTGGTGGCCGAAGGAGGTATGCTTTGTGGCGAGTATCCGGCCGCCCTCTCTTTTGTCCGCCGAGGTGGCTCGGTGGATGTGAGGTTGCTATCCCGGATTGCTGGTTTACTGGCATTAAGGGTAGGGTATGGCACGGGTTCCATGCAGCATCTGCACTACTTGCAGTGTTGAGATCCTCTTGGGCGCAGAGAGGGATTTACGCCCCTTTCATTCCTCCTAGGAGCTATTCCTCCACGTTCCCCCCTTTTTTTTTATTTTTTTTTTTTTTATTAAAAACAAAAAGAAAGAAGTAACCTAACAATGGACGACCCAATCCATGAACCTACTACCCTCGGGCTAGCCGATCACACGTCGGACCACCTCCAGTCCCACATCCAAACGACCAAGACCCTTACATGACAATTCGACACTTCCTTCTTATTCATCTCAGAAACGACCAGCTTGTCACACACTCCCCTTAAACACTTTGTTTCACACTACTCAATGGACAAAGTTTTTTACTCTAAGACCGACTACTCCAACTACCTATCTTTCTGATCATAGTATTGGTAAAGCTCTCCTACGCCATGTAGGTAAAGATATCTCATTTCACGCTCTTAAGAGCGTCACTCCCATCATCACGGTCCAGAATGCTGGCCAAGCTCGCGATCTTTCTCTCCTTACAACCATAGATACTATTCCTATCGCTATTGACAAACAACATTCTCTCAATTCTTCTAGTAGTACTGTCATTTTACCACACGATTGTTCAACAGAATTTCCAGACATGTGGTGATGACATTCTGGAGCAGCTTGAGCTCCAGGACCTCCCTATTCTCAAAGTTGACACTTTTGTCCTCCCTGCCTATAAGCGAAGATGTTATCCTTGCAATATAGCTCATTT
>WNWK01036368.1:0-19203 GCA_009830355.1 Cherax destructor | reverse complement strand
GGGAGAGGGGGGATGGTTGTTTCGTTCTTCCTACAGACTTACAGATGACAAGACACTGATGTGCTACACGGGAATATAACGCTGACCAACTTAACAAGTGTGTCAAAAACCCCTTAAAACTGCACTCAACAACAGTCTCATGACTAGAAAAAAAAAAAAGTTAAAAAAAAAAAAGGTCACCGAGTGCCAGTAAACGATCCCAGTTTTTTGACCATTTATATATATACCCCGATGGGGTCCACCTCTGGTGAAAACTGTGGGCCCCATATCGGAGAAGTGGATTGTTCAAGGAAGAATATTTGGTTTCTTCCTGAAGCCATTTGAATATTCATTTCCCCTACCCCCCCTTTTTTTTTTTTTACCAAAAGGTATATTTTATTACATAATATGGTACAAAAGATTTAAGAGATACATTGTTGATATAAAGATGGCATATACAGTACAGGGGGTGTAGAGATACATGTCTAGTACATATTGTTACATGTTTGTCACTGATTATAATGCGAAAATCTCCCCAGCTCCTCCGAGCTGGGGCGCGTCCCCAGAATAAAATGCTTTCCCCCTCTGAACAGCGCGTGAGTCGTGGAACAAAAACTAGCTGCCCAGGGACCCCTAGTTCCCTGTTAGTTTTTTTCCCCCTCCTTGAAAACTTAGATGCCTCTTTCCCATAAAAAAAGGGTCACTGGCCTATGGGAACAAACATATAATGATGGACAATTCTCCATATTTTATCGACTTCTGGGACTCCCTGAAGGGGCGCCCCCCCTTTCCCCCCTGGTGTTTTGGGAGATAGGTATCAGCCAAGGTAGATGCACATGTGTAGCCCCACCCACCTGTTTGCCGTCTGTCCAGGCTTGAAGGGTGATACCATCTGGACGCTTTTGGCTGCCATCCTCCTAAATTTCCAGATATTCCAGTACAGTCTCCTTTCAGGACAAACTATATAATATTTTTATCCTTTCAAACTTCAAATTGTTCTTCTCATATTTCTCTCCGTCTCTATCCTCCTTTTCCTCTCTTTTCAACTTTACTCACTCTTACCCTCCCTCTCACTTACTCTCACTTTGCTTCCCGACTTCATTCACCCTCCCCCTCTCTCTCCAGCAAACGCTTAAAGTGTCACATGTTATGGGCCCTCCTTACAATCTTACACCTCAGGGGCTTAATGTATGTGTAAATGTGTGTGTGTACTCACCTATTTGTACTCACTATTTGTGGTTACAGGGGTCGAGACTCAGCTTCTGGCCCCGCCTCTTCACTGATCACTACTAGGTCCTCTCTCTCCCTGCTCCATGAGCTTTATCAAACCTCGTCTTAAAGCTTAATGGTTCCTGCCTCCACTACGTCACTTTCCAGACTATTCCACTTCCTGATAACTCTATGACTGAAGAAATACTTCTAACATCCCTTTGACTCATAGGAGTCTTCAACTTCCAATTGTGACCCTTGTTTCTGTGTCCCATCTATGGAACATCCTGTCTCTGTCCACCTTATCTATTCCTCGCAGTATTTTATATGTCGTTATCATGTCTCCCCTAACCCTCCTGTCCTGTCCTCCAGTGTCATCAGGGCGATTTCCCTTAACCTTTCTTCGTAGGACAATCCCCTTAGCCCCTGAGACTAGTCTTTTTTAAAAACCCTTTTGCACTTTCTCTAGTTTCTTGACGTGCTTGACCAGTTGCTGGGTTCCAAACTGGTGCTGTATACTCCAGTATGGGTCTGACGTATATAGTGTACAGAGTTTTGAACGATTCCTTAGTGAGGTTTCGGAACGCTATTCTTAGGTTGCCAGACACCCGTATGCTGCAGCAGTTATCTGATTGATGTGTGCCTCAGGAGATGTGCTCGGTATTATACTCACCCCAAGATCTTTTCCTTGAGTGAGATTTGCAGTCTTTGGCCACCTAGCCTGTCTCTGTCCACGCTCTTTCTTTGCCCCTTCCCCGATCTCCATGACTTTGCATTTGGCAGGGTTAAATTCAAGGGGACGTTACTGGACCAGGCTGTAGCCTGTCCAGGTCTCTTGTAGTCCTGCCTGATCCTCGACTGATTTAATTCTTCTCATTAACTTCACATCATCTGCAAACAGGGACACTCTGAGTCTATCCCTTCCGTTATGTCATTCCAATATACCAAAAACAGCACAGGTCCTAGGACTGACCCCTGTAGAACCCACGCTCGTCACAGATGCCCACTCTGACACCTCGTCACGTACCATGACTCGTTGTTGCCTCCCTGTCAGATATTCTCTGATCCATTTCAGTGCCTTTCCTGTTACGTGTGCCTGATCCTCTAGCTTTTTCATTAACCTCTTTGAGGAACTGTGTCGAACGCCCTCTTGCAGTCAAGAAAATGCAGTCTATCCACCTCTCTCGGTCTAGCTTCTGTTACCTTGTCATAAAACTCCAGTAGGTTTGTGACACAGGATTTTCCTTCCCTGAAACTGTGCTGGTTGTCGTTTATAAGCTTGTGTCTTTCTAGGTGCTCCACCACTCTCCTCCTGAGTGATCTTCTCCATGACTTTGCATACCATACACGTCAGTGACACAGGTCTGTAGTTTAATGCCTCTTGTCTGTCTCCTTTCTTAAAAGTGGAACTACATTTGCCATCTTCCACACCTCAGGTAGTTGCCCAGTTTCAATGGATGTGTTGAAGATTTTTGTTAGTGGCACACACATCATCTCTGCTCCCTCTCTAAGGACCCACGGCAGATGTCTGGTACCACCGCCTTTGAGGTATCAAATTCACATAGCAGCTTCTTCACCTCCTCCTCGGTTGTTTGTATTTCATCAGCACTTGTTGGTGTACCTTCCTATTCTGAATTCCTGGAGTTCTTCCTGTCTCCACTGTAAAGACTTCTTAAATCTCATGTTGAGCTCCTCACATACCTCTTGGTCATTTCTTGTGAACTCCCACCTTCCTTCCTCAGCCTGATCACCTGGGATTTGACTGTTGTTTTCCTCCTGATGTGGCTATACAACAGCTTCGGTAAGACTTGACTTTTGATGCTATGCCATTTTTGTATTGTCCTGAGCCTCCTTCTTACTTTCATATTCGTTTCTGGCTCTTCGGCTTATCTCTTTATTTTCATAGGTCCTTTGTCTTCTGCCTTTTCCATTCTCTAGTGCACTTAGTTTTTGCCTCCTACACTTTTGGTGAACCAAGGACTCGTTCTGGTCTTCCCATTACTTCTGTTTCCCTTGGGAACAAACCTCTCCTCTGCCTCTTTGCATTTGGTTGTCACATAGTCCATTTCTTTTACTGGTATTCCTGCCAATTCTCTCTCCCACTGAACGTCTTGTAAGAAGTTTCTCATGCTAGTGTAGTTCCCCTTTTGTAGTTTCGTTTTTTCCGTCCTATTCCTGCTCCCCTCTCCACTTGTAGCTCAACTATATAATCAAAACACAGAACCACATGATCACTAGCTCCAAGGGGCCTTTCGTACGTGATATCCTCGATGTACGAACTACTCAAGGTGAATACTAGGTCCAGTCTTGCTGGATCATCCTCACCTCTCTCTCTGGTAGTGTCTCTAACATGTTGATGCATGAGGGTTTCCAGTACCACATCCATCATCTTGGCTCTGCATGATTCGGGACCCCCATGGGGCTCCAGGTTTTCCCAATCAATCTCCTTGTGATTGAAATTACCCATAACTAGTAACTTTGCTCTCCCATGTGAGTTCGTCTGGCCACCTCGGCTAGTGTTTCTACCATTGCTATGTTGCTCTCGTCGTATTCTCTTGGCCTCCTGTAGTTCTGTGGCGGGTTGTACATTACAGCAATCAGACTGGATTGTTCTTACTATGTAGTCCCTTTCGCCCATTCCATCCATCTCCTCAAATCCCCACCGGTTTTTAATGAGCAGTGCAACTCCTTCCCCTCTGCTCCTCTATCTTTCCTGAGGATTTGATATCCAGGTGGAAAGATTGCATCTGTTATCATCCTCCTGGTGAGTTTCGTTTCTATTATGTCTGGGGATGTCTCCTTGATTCTTTCATGCCACTCCTCACATTTATTTGTTATTACATCTGCGTTTGTATACTAAACCTTCAACTTCTTTTCTAAAACTGTAGTCTGGGGGGTACGTTGGGGTTGGGAAAGCGGGAGACCTGATGAGGAACTATGGGTGGTTGGTGTGAAGGTGGAGTTTGTAATGAGGTGGTAGGGAGCATTGGGTATGGCATGTGTTTTGGGTTAGAGTGTTTGGTTGCCTTGGGGTTGTCCTGGTTGGGGGGCTTCTGTAGGTAATTGTGAGGGAGGTTGTATTTGAGCTTCCTCCTGAGTCTGGGTTCTCCTGTCCATCTCCATCTTCACCTCTCTTTCCTCCTTTCGTCTTTGTACCCTCTCTTTCAGTTTCTGCCTTTCTTCTCATGTTCTGTCGTGGTCGAGATACACCCTCCAGTATGCTGACATATCCCTTAGTCTTGCTTTCTCCTGCAGGATCCTGTTTCGAGTAGATTCTACCTTGAAAATCACTTTGACTGGCCGGATTCTTCCTCTTGCAAACCCCCCTATTCTCAGAAAATTTGCCATCTGGGTCATGTCATGTTCTATTGTTTTCATGATGCTTTCAATCACTTTTTTCTCCCCTTGTCTTCTTGCTTCATAATTTTCCACTTCAACTTCCTGGAGCCCATAAACAAAGACTGATCTCTCTCTTTCATTCTCCTACTGCATATCCCTATGTATCCCCTGATTCGATTTAGTTGCCTCAATTGCAGCTTTCCTTTCTTCAATCTCTTCACTGTCTGTTGTCCCTGGGCCCAGTGGCCTGTCGTTTTTCCTTCTCAATTTTCCCTACACCACACACTTCAAAAACAAGAGTACAACATCTTAGAACTCTTGTAGGAAGAAACGCCGGCATCAATGTTATGTGAACCAGATTGATCTAAATCAATGTTTATCACATCTCTAAATAGATTACTAGTCAACTTCCACTGAGTCAGAGCTGAAGTTGATAAGTAAGACACATATACAACAGTTAGATATTTATATTGAGAAACGTTTCACCTACACAGTAGGCTTCTACAGTCGAATACATAGGAGGCAGCAGAAGCAGTAGAAATGTAAAGACGATGTAATCGGTCCACCACCCTCGAAGACGTAGTTTTGAGGTGGTCAGTCCCTCAGCCTGGAATGAAGTTCAACTCAAAATAATAAAGATACCCAGTTGTTGAGACGTGTCAAATTTTTCGGCCTGTCGGGATTACATCCCATTAATGTTACGATAACCCTAGAATCATGAGAGACGGATAATCTAGAGGCGATCAGACGTCAGCAACACGACTTAGGATTGCATTGCACTGTTGCACGCTTACAGTATGTGTTACGGCCCCTTATCTAACAATGGTTGTTAGGTAGTTTCCTTACCGGCCGGCAGTCAAGGGGTTACGTCATCAGACCTGATGTTTGACTGCCGTGCCGGCTTGACTGACAGTGTTCACCAGACTCTAGTAGAGAGTGTCCACCAGACTCTCCTAGAGTGTTCACCAGACTCTAGTAGAGAGTGTCCACCAGACTCTAGTAGAGAGTGTCCACCAGACTCTCCTAGAGTGTTCACCAGACTCTAGTAGAGAGTGTCCACCAGACTCTTCTTAGAGTGTCCACCAGACTCTCCTTAGAGTGTCCACCAGACTCTCTTAGAGTGTCCACCAGACTCTCTTAGAGTGTCCACCAGACTCTAGTAGAGAGTGTCCACCTGACTCTCCTAGAGAGTGCTAACAAGACTCTCACACTGGAGAGCTTTAACCGGACTCTTACCTGCACTATGGAGAGTGTACCTGCACTATGGAGAGTGTACCTGCACTATGGAGAGTGTACCTGCACTATGGAGAGTGTACCTGCACTATGGAGAGTGTACCTGCACTATGGAGAGTGTACCTGCACTATGGAGAGTGTACCTGCACTATGGAGAGTGTACCTGCACTATGGAGAGTGTACCTGCACTATGGAGAGTGTACCTGCACTATGGAGAGTGTACCTGCACTATGGAGAGTGTACGTGTCCTGCGAGGGAGACAGTGTACCGAGACTGTTTTGTACCTGAGACTGTGTACCCGGAGTTGAGACTGTACCTGAAAGTGTCACTGGTGTTGTAGTGTCACTGGTGTGTGTTCATTGATGTAGTGACAACTGGTGGCACGACACAAGTGGAATAGTCGTGTGATTTGGTGTTGGTGTCGGATGACGGTGACTAGGTTTTAGAGACGGAGTCATGACACAGGGGGCGTGCCATGTGGCACAGAGTGTCGTGTGACACGGAGAGAAGGCGTGTTGTGTAACACAGAGACAAGGGTGTCTGATGACACGGAAGAGAATGCGTGTCATAACTAGAGGTGTGGTGGTGTCCTGTGTGACACGACGATGGCAGCCACGTTTGACACTGCACTGAATTTTATGATTGTTTTTACTTGTGAATTTTTACTACGTTATAATTGTGTATAAAGAGATTATATATGTTTTTACACAGATTATATAGATTTATGATTTTATTCAGAGTACTATATGTTTTTATATTAATAATAATATAATAAATATTGAAAAGCTGATAGTTACTCAGTATCCCAAACAGTCGTTAATTACAAATGTTTCTTTATTTGTAATAGTATGCTAAACAGTGTCAGCAACATACCAGTATTTGGCAAAGGTCAAATACTGCCAACCTAATCAAATTATACCTTCCTATCAGATTCCATGCACTTACCAGTGATGCTCCTCCCTTACTCACAACCCATACACCCATCATCAACCACAATAACGAACAGACATCAACAGAATAAGCTATTTCTGGGGAAACGTTTCGCTCTGTGTAGAGCTTTTACACGTCATAACTTAAAACTTTACATAAGGTGAAGCGCTGTCTCGGAAAAAACAACATATGCCACGACCTGAGTCTTTTCTCAACACCTCACTCGGGTTTATGATAAACACTGCTGGACTCTTACTTCGTCTGTAGATAACCTCGAGTCCACTGATCATCATACATACATTGAAAGATCAGTCCAGCAATCTAGATCAAGCGTTGCAGCAGCCTGCACGTTCAACAAAAACAAGTACTGAGACTAACATCAGACTAAATAACTGCCTGAACCCAACAATAACTGCCTGAACCCAACAATAACTGCCTGAACTGAACAATAACTGTCTGAACCCTGCAATAACTGCCTGAATCCAAGAATAACTGCCTGAACCCAAGAATAACTGCCTGAACCTAACAATAACTGTCTGAACCCAGCAATAACTGCCTGAACCCAAGAATAACTGCCTGAACCTAACAATAACAGCCTGAACCCAGCAATAACAAAGCTGGCTGCAGTGAGCATAGGGCGAGGTGTAATCTGTAACTCTGGTCTTCAAGCAATTAAAGAGTTCAGTCCACAAAACAGACACTAGGAACATCATAACAGTCTTTAAAAAATGGCCTCAGTTTTCTCAGAACAAATAATAATGTCGTATCTCATTCGTTAGGCTACCATCCCATGTAGGAATCACATACCATGATAATGTTACAAGTGAAAAAGTTGACTGTGCATGTGGCAGGCCGCCCGAAGGTGTGTTAGACTTGGCTGTGCCTGTCTGCAGTGTTGAAGTAATTCTTTGTCGAAAAAGCCTGCTGTGTGCGCGAAACGTTTCAACAATAAAGATACCCAACTGTTGCACGTATAAAACGTCGTCTAGATTACAATACTCTGTGACTGCCAGAACCAAGTAGGAATGTCATTACCTGTGGCAGACAGACGCAGCTGCCACAACTCAACCTCCTATACCTGCCAATTTTATACGTAAGTTCCGTGAAAAGGAACAGAGTATCAGCCATGGATGACGGCCACTCAGAAATGTTACTCTCACTGTCAGTCATCAGTAAATACTGTCAGTCACTAGTAACTACTGTCAGTCACTAGTAACTAGTACCAGTCACCAGTAACTACTGTCAGTCACCAGTAACTACTAACAGTCACCAGTAACTACTGTCAGTCACTAGTAACTACTGTCAGTCACTAGTAACTACTGTCAGTCACCAGTAACTACTGTCAGTCACCAGTAACTACTGTCAGTCACTAGTAACTACTGTCAGTCACCAGTAACTAGTACCAGTCACCAGTAACTACTGTCAGTCACCAGTAACTACTAACAGTCACCAGTAACTACTGTCAGTCACTAGTAATTACTGTCAATCACCAGTAACTACTGTCAGTCACTAGTAACTACTGTCAGTCACCAGTAACTAGTACCAGTCACCAGTAACTACTGTCAGTCACCAGTAACTACTAACAGTCACCAGTAACTACTAACAGTCACCAGTAAATACTGTCAGTCACTAGTAATTACTGTCAGTCACCAGTAACTACTGTCAGTCACTAGTAACTACTGTCAGTCACCAGTAACTAGTACCAGTCACCAGTAACTACTGTCATTCACCAATAACTAGTAACAATCAGCAGTAACTAGCACCAGTCACCAATAACTACTGCCAGTCACCAGTAACTACTGTCAGTCACCAGTAACCACTACCAATCACCAGTAACTACTACGAGTCACCAGTAATTACTACGAGTCACCAGTAACTACTGCCAGTTACCAGTAACCACTACCAGTCACCAGTAACGACTACGAGTCACCAGTTACTATTACCAGTTACCAGTAACCACTACCAGTCACCAGTAACTACTACCAGTCACCAGTAACTACTACCAGTTACCAGTAAGCACTACCAGTCACCAGTAACCACTACGAATCACCAGTAACTACTACCAGTTACCAGTAACCACTACCAGTCACCAGTAACTACTACCAGTTACCACTACCAGTCACCAGTAACCACTACCAGTCACCAGTAACTATACCAGTTACCAGTAACCACTACAGTCACCAGTAACTACTACAGTCACCAGTAACTACTACCAGTTACCAGTAAGCACTACCAGTCACCAGTAACCACTACGAATCACCAGTAACTACTACAGTTACCAGTAACCACTACCAGTCACCTGAACTACTCCAGTTACCACTACCAGTCACCAGTAACCACTACGAGTCACCAGTTACTATTACCAGTTACCAGTAACCACTACCAGTCACCATTAACTACTACCAGTCACCAGTAACTACTACCAGTTACCAGTAAGCACTACCAGTCACCAGTAACCACTACGATACCAGTAACTACTACCAGTTACCAGTAACCACTACCAGTCACCAGTAATACTACCAGTTACCACTACCAGTCACCAGTAACCACTACCAGTCATAAGTAACTACTACCAGTTACCAGTAACCACTACCAGTCACCAGTAACCACTACCAGTCACCAGTAACTACTACCAGTTACCAGTAACCACTACCAGTTACAGTAACCACTACCAGTCACCAGTAACCACTACCAGTCAGCAGTAACCACTACCAGTCAGCAGTAACTACTACCAGTCACCAGTAACCACTACCAGTCACCAGTAACTACTACCAGTTACCAGTAACCACTACAAGTTACCAGTAACCACTACCAGTCACCAGTAACCACTACTAGTCACCAGTAACACTACCAGTCACTAGTGTCTACTACCAGTTACCAGTAACCACTACCAGTCACCAGTAACTACTACCATTCACCTGTAACTACTACCAGTTACCAGTAACTACTACCAGTCACCAATAACCACTTCAAGTCACCAGTAACTACTACCAGTTACCAGTAACCACTACCAGTCACCAGTAACTACTACCAGTTACCACTACCAGTCACCAGTAACCACTACCAGTCACCAGTAACTATTACCAGTTACCAGTAACCACTACCAGTCACCAGTAACTACTACCAGTCACCAGTAACTACTACCAGTTACCAGTAAGCACTACCAGTCACCAGTAACCACTACGAATCACCAGTAACTACTACCAGTTACCAGTAACCACTACCAGTCACCTGTAACTACTACCAGTTACCACTACCAGTCACCAGTAACCACTACGAGTCACCAGTTACTATTACCAGTTACCAGTAACCACTACCAGTCACCATTAACTACTACCAGTCACCAGTAACTACTACCAGTTACCAGTAAGCACTACCAGTCACCAGTAACCACTACGAATCACCAGTAACTACTACCAGTTACCAGTAACCACTACCAGTCACCAGTAACTACTACCAGTTACCACTACCAGTCACCAGTAACCACTACCAGTCATAAGTAACTACTACCAGTTACCAGTAACCACTACCAGTCACCAGTAACCACTACCAGTCACCAGTAACTACTACCAGTTACCAGTAACCACTACCAGTTACCAGTAACCACTACCAGTCACCAGTAACCACTACCAGTCAGCAGTAACCACTACCAGTCAGCAGTAACTACTACCAGTCACCAGTAACCACTACCAGTCACCAGTAACTACTACCAGTTACCAGTAACCACTACAAGTTACCAGTAACCACTACCAGTCACCAGTAACCACTACTAGTCACCAGTAACCACTACCAGTCACTAGTGTCTACTACCAGTTACCAGTAACCACTACCAGTCACCAGTAACTACTACCATTCACCTGTAACTACTACCAGTTACCAGTAACTACTACCAGTCACCAATAACCACTTCAAGTCACCAGTAACTACTACCAGTTATCAGTAACTACTGCCACCTAATCCTTCTCAAGTACTAACAGTCACCCTAATTAACAAACACCATCATTGATAACAATCACTAGCCATCACTTTCACTCGCCAATAATCACTAACAATAACTAGCACCAACACTCACCATCATGGACTGCTAATATTCACAATCACTAGCAAGAACACTCACCATCACGTACCCCTAACATTCACAATTACTAGCGCCAATAATGACCATGCCTGGCACTCACCACAATCACCAGCAGGATTAACCACAATCACCAGCAAATTTCACCACCATCACTAGCAGAATTCATCACCATCACCAGCAGTAGTCACCACCATCACCAGCAGGAGTCACCATCATGGAGGAGAGCGGTGCCTTGCATAGTGCCTGGCACTCAGCAGGATGGCCCTCGTTGGTGCTGCTATCGACGAGGCAATTGCAATATCCGCTGCCAAGCTGAAGCAACCCTGCAACACCACTGTCACCATTGCAACACCACTGTCACCACTGCAACACCATTTTCACCACTACAGCAATACTGTAGCCACCACTGTCACCTCTATAACACCACTGAAGAGGCGGGGTCAGGAGCTGTGACTCGACCCCTGCAACCACAACTAGGTGAGTACAACTAGGTGAGTACTGTAACACCACTGTCACTACTGCAACAACACTGTCATCAATGCAACACCACTGTAACCACTGCAACACCACTGTCACCACTGCATCACCACTGTCACCACTGGAACACCACTGTCACCACTGTCACCATTGCAACACCACTGTCACCACTACAGCAACACCGTCGCCACCTCTGTCACCCCTGCAACACTAATGTCACCCATATAACACCACTGTCATCCCTGCAACACAACTGTTACATATGCAGCACCACTCTCACCACTGCTACACCACTGTTACCCATGCTACACAACTGTCACCCCTGCAACACCACTGTCACCGCTGCTACACCACTGTCACCCCTGTTACACCACTGTCACCCCTACAACAACACCGTCGCCATCACTTTCACCCCTGCAACACCACTGTCACTCCTTTCACCACTATAACACCACTGTGTCCCTTGCAACACAACTGTCACCCCTGCAACACCACTGTCACCCCTGCAAAACCACTTTTACCAGTGTCACCCCTACAATACAACCGTCGCCACCACTGTCACCCCTACAACACCACTGTCACCCCTGCTACACAACTGTCACCTCCGCAACACCACTGTCACCTCTGCTACACCACTGTCACCCCTGGTACACCGATGTCACCCCTGGTACACCGCTGTCACTCCTGGTACACCACTGTCACCCCTGGTACACCACTGTCACTCCTGCAACACAACTGTCACCCCAGCAACACGACTGTCACCCCTGCAACGCCTCTGTCACTCTTGTCACCCCTATAAAACCACTGTCACCCCTGCAAAACCACTTTTACAAGTGTCACCCCTACAACCCCACCGTCGCCACCACTGTCACCTCTACAACACCACTGTCACCCCCGCTACACAACTGTCACCCCTGCAACACCACTGTCACTCCTGCTACATCACTGTCACCCGTACTACACCACTGTAACCCTTGCTACACCACTGTCACCACTGCTACACTTCTGTCACCTCTGGTACACCACTGTCACCACTGCTACACCAAAAGCATCTTAGAAAACTTACCTAACCTTATTATAACAAGCGCAATTTATTTTAGCATAACCCAACTAAATATATTTTTTTATAAGTTTACAATAATTTAATAATAAACAAACACAATGAAATATATTTTTATCGTTAGGTTCAGAATGATTTTTGCGAAGTTTTATCTATTCGGCACGACTATATATATATATATATATATATATATATATATATATATATATATATATATATATAGTATATATATATATATATATATATATATATATATATATACATTGTAACATTGTGTGAAGGGATTCAGGGAAACCAGTTAATTGATTTAGTTGGACTTGAGTCCTGGAAATGGGAAGTACAATGCCTGCACTTTAAAGGAGGGGTCTGAGATAGTGACAGCTGGGAGGGACTTTCTCAGCTGTAGTATCTGAGCTCCACTGCAAAGACAGTGATTATGTATGAGTGTGGTGAAAGTGTTGAATGATGATGAAAGTTTTTTCTTTTGGGGATTTTCTTTCTTTTGGGTCACCCTGCCTCGGTGGGAGACGGCCGACTTGTTGAAAAAAAAAATAATAAAAATATATATATATAGTATATATATATATATATATATATATATATATATATATATATATATATATATATATATATATAGTATATATATATATATATATATATATATATATATATATATATATATATATATATATATATATATATATATATATCATGGAAAAATTGCCAACACAATGCTCACCAACGCTTCAGGAAAGGACAAAGCTCGTCTCCTAGCGGTGAAGGCACCACACTCAGGAGATTTCCTTCTAGCTGTTCCCAATTCCTCTCTGGGGACTCGACTCGACCCACAGGCCATTCGGATTGGTGTTGCTCTTCGCCTAGCCGCCCCCATACTCACCGAACATAGATGTATTTGCGGCAGGGCGAAGGCTGATCAATTCGGACTTCATGGTCTAGTGTGTCACACATCAGAAGGGAAGTATGCTAGACATGATGAGGTCAATGACATCATAAAGAGAAGCCTCGCCACAGCCCGTTGCCCAGCTCAACGGGAACCCCAAGTGCAGAGGTCTGATGGAAGTCAAAAGAGTCCTGATGGAGCCACCATGCTACCCTGGAAGGATGGTAAGCAGATTGCTTGGGACTACACCTGTACTGCCACAATGGCAGACACCTACCTGCCACACTCCTTAGCCGAAGGGGGTGGAGCTGCCAGCCACAGGGAGACCCAGAAGACCCGCAAATATGAAGACCTTCCCTCTTGCTATAACTTCATCCCAATAGGGTCGGAGACCCATGGAGCATGGGGCAAGTGTGCTCTAAAGTTTCTCAAGGAGCTGGGTGGAAAACTCATCATAGAAACCAAGGACCACAGGGCGACCAGCTTCCTCTTACAGAGACTCAGTGTTGCGATCCAGAGGGGAAATGCCTGCAGTATTCTGGGCACGCGGCCCACTACCGGGGAGCTGGACGAAGTATTTGACATGTAGCTCTGAGTTGTCATCTATGTTGTTTTACTCACTATTGTATTCTTGTTAATGTATTTTGACAATGTATTGTATCTTGAAATAAATTTTATATATATTTAATAAAAGATGGGGTGGTAGGGGAAGTGGAATATTCAAATGGCTTCAGAAAGACATCTAAATATTCTTCCTTGAAGCTTTTTTATCCACTTCTCCGAGGCTATGGGACCCACAATTTACACCAGAGGTGGACTCCATTATATATATATATATATATATATATATATATATATATATATATATATATATATATATATATATATATAGTCGTGCCGATTAGGTAAAACTTGCGATTTTGGCTTAAATAGCAACGCTCACCTTGCCATATAAGACAAGTGAAAATTTGTGTATGCAATAATTTCGCCAAAATCCTTCTGAACATAACGAAAAAAATATATTTCATTGTGTTTGTTTATTATTAAATTAATGTTAACGTATCTAAAATATATTTATTTGGGTTAGGCTAAATTAAATTGCGCTTGTTGTAATAAGGTTATGTAGGTTTTCAAAGTTTCTCTTGGTACAAAATTATAAATTCTTACATTAATATAAATGAAAAAAATATATCTTTAAACGTATAAGAGAAAATTTTAGAAAGGACTTAATTTTAGAGGAGTTCTTGCTAATTGACCAGTTTTACCTAATCGGCACGACATATATATATATAAAGAGAAAATCTGTGTAAGGTTTACAGAGGGAGTTTGAGGTAATCAGTCCCTCAGCCTGAAGGACTGTCTATTAAGATTGTTCATCGGTTCTGATGGACTGAACAAATCGTTACAAGGCTGAGGGACTGATTACCTCAAATTCCCTCTTCAGGTCTTCCACCGAGTTTCTTTTTATTGGACTGATGAAGCCACTGGTTGGCGAAACGTTTCCACAATAATGATACCCAAGTGTTGCACAAATGCCACTACATGTTTCAGCACAAGACTCCTGAAACATTAAATTGCAAATTATTTCAGAAATAACCCTGAGAGCAGATATAATAAATGTCCTGAAAGATGACCCTGGTACATGATGGCCCTGGTACAAGATGGCCCTGGTACATGATGGCCCTGGTACAAGATAGCCCTGGTACATGATGCCACTGGTACATGATGGCCCTGGTACAAGATGGCCTTGGTACAAGATGACCCTGGTACATGATGGCCCTGGTACAAGATGGCCCTGGTACAAGATGTCCCTGGTACATGATGGCCCTGGTACAAGATGGCCCTGGTACACGAAATTACACAAAACAAGAGAAGCACGCCAGACCTGGACACACTGGTCACTATGTAATCAAAACAATTTCTTGAAACAAAACCCCAAGTGGCCGAGTCATACATATTTTGTAACTTATCTTTTCTTATATACCTCATTCCTGTTCGCTGCTCTTATCTTTTCTTATATACCTCATTCCTGTTGGCTGCTCCATCCCACACAAATTCTTCCCTCCTCATTCTTGCTAACTCTATAGGAAAAAATGCGAGGCTTGGACACTATCACCCAGCAGACGAGAGGATAATAATGACTCATGCCAGACGGTCCATCAAAGGACCGAGGGCAGACACGAGGAGCCACTAAGAGTTACGAGAGCATCTATCGATCCCCGCCTCGTTCCGCCTTACTCGCCTCTTCAACCCACCTCAAATGACTTTTCCAATAATCGTTAAGCATTTATTTGAAATTACATTGTATTTACACCCTTGTCGGGCCAGACTCTTCTCTGGTGGCTCAGCAATGGGCGCCATTAACGTTTTTCCTCTAGACATTGCGGCGCCGCGCCACTGCATAGCAAGACAGACAAAATTATGAGTTTCCTCTCGAAGGAGTACATCACTGGGACATAAAGTCTTTCAAATATTATCAGAAACAAACATGCCACGCTAAGTAGCACAAGATGTGACGGTCATTATGACTAACAAGTTTCAAACACCAGACTTAAATCTTCAATACCCAGGGTTAGGAAGATCAGTTTTGTGGAACAATACACTTATGTACAATTCAGGACATTTATTAGAGGAAACGTTTCGACACACGTGGCGAAACTATTTATTACACAGTTTACTAACGAACAAAATATGCGCCTGTTGCTATCTTGGTATGTGGGTGGATGATAATCACAGAGAGATGAGTTAAAGAATGAGTAAATAAATAAAGAGGAAGAAACAATTACTGGATTCTTATAAGGAAACAAAGACTAGGAGCGTGTGGAGGCAGCACCTCTGACTCTACAACAATGTGATGACGAATTACTCAATCCCATTTTTAAGAGTCATTATAAGAAGGTAAACTAACAGACAGGAGATGGCACACACTGTGGTAATACTTAAAAACAAGTGACAGGGGAAGAGCCTTTTAATTATAGCACAGTTTCAGTGACAAGTGTTTCTGTAAGATTATTTGGAAAAGTTAGTGGAGAAAAGTGAATTCAACATCTAGAGAATAAAAAAAAAACTGGTAAAAACAAATTTTGATCTGCAAATTTATGTATATCAAATTTTTTAAGTTATTATAACAAGAGTTACTGATACTGTTCATGAAAGAAATGGATGGACAGACTGTCCATCCTGCCAAATTACAATGGATGGACAGACTGTCCATCCATTGTATTTTGGCAGAGTTCCTCATGAAAGACAAATTTGGAAACTGCAAAATATAAGAAGAATTAAATTTAATTACAACTGATAAGAGATTTTTTGTCTGAGAGGAAAATGCGACCATTTATAAGAGGGAAAAAAATGTCTGCATAGGTGGATGTGACAAGTGGGGTGCCACATGGATCTGCACTTGCTACATTTTATTTTTAATTTACATAAATGATTTAAGTGAAGGAATAAAAAAAATATGAATATGTTTGCATATGTAAAAATCTTATTTAGAACGATAATCTCTGCAAAATAATCTCTCTCTCTCTCTCTATATATATATATATATATGTATATATATATATATATATATATATATATATATATATATATATATATATATATATATATATATATAACTACATAGAGAGACAGACGGAATTTGTAAAACAACTTTCAAATATGGAAGGTGAAATGTTAAGAAAGTTTTTGGTGTCAAGACCTTAAAAAAAACATAGATAAGTTAGAAAATATTCAAAGTACTACAAAATTGCCCATGTTGATTGACACAAGGAAAGGAGTAGACATTCAAGATCTTGAAAGAGAAGATAAAGAAGAATTCTTACAGTAAGAGGGATAACTTGAGGCTACAACTGTAAATATTGGGAAAATGGAACAGATGAGATAATTACATAATTTTCTTCTCAAACAGAATGGTTGATCAGTGGAAAGAATTGTAAAAGGAATTAGTAAGTGCAGAGTCCATTGAACATTTTTAGAAAAAAATGTAATGAACATCGTACTGAAGACGACACACAAATAAGTAATCACACACACACACACACACACACACATACACACACACACACACACATACACACACACACACACACACACACAAACAGTATAGTCTAGGTGGCCAAAGACTGCAAACCTCACTCAAGGAAAAAGATCTTGGGGTGAGTATAATACCGAGCACATCTCCTGAGGCACACATCAATCAGATAACTGCTGCAGCATACGGGCGGCTGGTAAGGAATCATTCAAGACTCTGTACACCATATACGTCAGGCCCATACTGGAGTATGCAGCACCAGTTTGGAACCCACACCTGGTCAAGCACGTCAAGAAATTAGAGAAAGTGCAAAGGTTTGCAACAAGACTAGTCCCAGAGCTAAGGGGATTGTCCTACGAAGAAAGGTTAAGGAAAATAGGCCTGACGACACTAGAGGACAGGAGGGTTAGGGGTGACATGATAACGACATATAAAATACTGTGAGGAATAGATAAGGTGGACAGAGACAAGATGTTCCAGAGAGGGGACACAGAAACAAGGGGTCACAATTGGAAGTTGAAGACTCCTATGAGTCAAAGGGATGTTAGGAAGTATTTCTTCAGTCATAGAGTTGTCAGGAAGTGGAATAGCCTAGAAAGTGACGTAGTGGAGGCAGGAACCATACATAGTTTTAAGACGAGGTTTGACAAAGCTCATGAAACAGGGAGAGAGAGGACCTAGTAGCAATCAGTGATGAGGCGGGGCCAGGAGCTATGAATCGACCCCTGCAACCACAAATAGGTGAGTACAAACACACACACACATACGATGTGAAACTAATGAGGAGAATACAAGTGGAAGAGGATTAGGTAAGCTACAAGGGGATCTGGAGTGGCTGCAAGCCTGATCTGACAATTGGCTCGTGGAGTTTAACCCCAACAAGTGCAGAGTTATGAAGCTTGGGGAAGGACAAAGGAGACCGCAGACGGAGTACAACCTAAGAGGTCAAAGGCTGCAAAAAGGATCTTGGGGTAAGCATCATACCGAGCACATCTCCTGAGGCGCAGATCAACCAAATAACTACTGCAGCATATGGGCGCCTGGCAAACCTGAGAACAGCATTTCGACATCTAAGTAAGGAGTCATTCAAGACACTGTACACCGTGTACGTCAGACTCATATTGGAGTATGCAGTACCAGTATGGAACCCACACCTGGTCAAACACGTCAAGAAAAAAGAGAAAGAACAAAGGACAGAAGGGATAGGGGAGACATGATAACATAAAATACTGAGAGGAATTGACAGGGTGGATAGAGACAGAATGTTTCGGAGACGGGACACAGCAACAAGGGGTCACAACTGGAAGTTGAAAACTCAGATGAGTCACAGGGATGTTAGGAAGTATTTCTTCAGCCACAGAGTTGTTATGAAGTGGAACAATCTGGAGAGTGATGTAATGGACACAGGAACCGTACATCACTTTAAGAAAGGTATGATAAAGCTCATGGAGTACGGAGTAGACCTAGTAGCGATTAATAAAGAGGCGGGGCCAGGAGCTGTGAATCGACCCCTGCAACCACAATTAGGTGAGCACAATCTCTCTCCATCTCTCTCTCTCCCTCTCTCTCTCTCTCTCTCTCTCTTTCCCCATCTCTCTCTCTCTTTCCCCATCTCTCTCTCTCTTTCCCCATCTCTCTCTCCCCATCTATCCCTCTCTCTCTTCATACCTCTCTTTCTCTACCCTTCCCTCCTCCCTCTAGTACCTGAATCCTCTCTCTCTCTCACTTTCTCTCCTCATTTCCATCTGTTTCCCTTCTCACTTTAGTCCCCTAATCCCCTCTCTTCTCCTCTCTCTCTCTCTCTCTCTCTCTCTCTCTCTCTCTCTCTCTCTCACCTTTCTCTTTCACTCTCCCCCAAAAAAAAAAATGGTAGGGACTCGAAGGACCCAGGGACCATAGAAGAATGGTCCTGGTAAGGAAGAATGGATGGAAGAGCAGTGCAAAGGATGGAACAAGAGTGGGAG
>WNWK01036367.1:0-19205 GCA_009830355.1 Cherax destructor | reverse complement strand
ATTGGTTTCTTACTGTGTATGAGGCTGTGTGTGGGAGGGGGGCTGAGTGTGTACTCACATAGTTGTGTTTGCAGGGTCCGAGTCACAGCTCCTGGCCCCGCCTTTTCACTAGTCGCTACTAGGTCACTCTTCCTCCTCCATGAACTTTATCGTGCCTCTTCTTGGAGCTATGTATGGATCCTGCCTCCACTACATCACTTCCCAGACTAGTCCACTTCCTGACAACTCTGTGACTGAAGAAATCATTCCTAACATCTCTGTGATTCATCTGAGTCTTCAACTTCCAACTGTGACCCCTTGTTGCTGTGTCCCATCTCTGGAACATCCTGTCTCTGTCCACCTTGACGATTTATCTTAGTATTTTATATATCGTTATCATATCCCCCTATCTCTCCTGTCTTCCAGTGTCGTCAGGTCATTTTCCCTTAACCTCTCCTCGTAGGACATACCCCTTAGCTCCGGGACTAGTCATGTTGCAAACCTTTGCACTTTCTCTAGGTTCCTCATGTTCTTGGTTAGATGTGGGTTCCAAACTGGTGCTGCATACTCCAGTATGGGCCTAACATACACAGTGTACAGGGTCCTGAACGATTCCTTATTAAGATGTCGGAATGCTGTTCTTAGGTTTGCTAGGCGCCCGTATGCTGCAGCAGTTATTTGGTTGATGTGCGCCTCCGGAGATGTGCTCCCTCCGGAGATGTGCTCCCTCCGGAGATGTGCTCGGTGTTATACTCACCCCTAGATCCTTTTCCTTGAGTGAGGTTTGTAGTCGCTGGCCCCCTAGACTGAACTTCGTCTGCGGTTCCCCAATCTTCATGAGTTTGTATTTGGTGGGGTTGAGCTCCAGGAGCCAGTTGCTGGACCACGCCTGCAGCCTGTCCACATCCCTTTGTAATTCTGCCGGGTTTTCGTCTTTACCGGATTTACGTGCTTACCCAGGTGTGGGTTCCAAACTGGTGCTGCAAATAAATGACTAATCACCGGCAGATAGTTGTATAACAACACTTTTAATAAAGAAACCTTGTTCAAATACGAAGTTTCACCCATTTACTGCTTTATCATACACACGGAATACATTAGACCCATAATATATAAAGCATATGGGAAAGTGAGGTGATGGGTCACTATGGGTGTCGCTGGGATATGTCACGTCAGATGCTCTTGCAGGTGAGGTCAAGTGATATCGGTGAAGGTGAGGTCAAGATGTTTTTAGATAAGGCATTTTGTGTTTAATATCTCGATCAAAGATTATCAGTCTGGTTCAGAAGTGATAAGTAAGACACATGTGCAATAGTTAAGTACCTTTATTCCAAAACATTTCGAATACAGAAGAGGCAGGAAAAGCAGTAGATATGTGAAGACGATGTAATCAGTACATCACCCTTGAAGACGTAATTTTGAGGTGATCAGTCCCTCAGCCTATACAAGAGTTAACATTAAAACATAAGAAAGGAGGAACACTGCAGCAGGTCTGTTGGCCCATACTAGGCAGGCCTTCACAATCCATCCCACTAACAGAATATTTGCTCAACCCAATTTTCAATACTACCCAAGAATTTGAAACTACCCAAGGTCCTAGCTTCAATAACCCTACTAGGCAGACTGTTCCACTCATCAACTACCTTATTTCCAAACCAATACTTTCCTATATCCTTTCTAAATCTAAACTTATCTAATTTGAATCGATTATTGCGGGTTCTCTCTTGCAGAGATATCTTCAAGACTTTATTTATATCCTATTTGTTTTTACCCATTTTCCACTTGTATACCTCGATCATGTCTCCCCTCATTCTTCGTCTTACAAGTGAATGTAATTTTAGGGTCTTCAATCTTTCTTCATACGGAAGATTCCTAATGCTATGAATTAACTTTGTCATTCTACGCTGAATGTTTTCTAACGAATTAATATCCATTCTGTAATATGGAGACCAGAACTGAGCTGCGTAATCTAGGTGTTCCACAGGGGTCAGTATTGGGCCCCTTGTTGTTCACAATCTACATAAACGACATAGATGAGGGAATAAATAGCGACATAAGCAAGTTTGCCGATGACACCAAAATAGGCCGTCCAATTCATTCAAATGAGGACATTAGAGCACTCCAGGAAGATTTGAATAGACTGATGCAGTGGTCGGAGAAGTGGCAGATGCAGTTTAATATAGATAAATGCAAAGTTCTAAATATTGGACAGGACAATAACCATTCCACATATAAACTAAATAATATAGATCTTAATACTACTGATTGCGAAAAGGATTTAGGAGTTCTGGTTAGCAGTAATCTAAAACCAAGACAGCAGTGCATAAGTGTTCGCAATAAAGCGAACAGAATCCTTGGCTTCATATCAAGAAGCATAAATAATAGGAGTCCTCAGGTTGTTCTTCAACTCTATATATCCTTGGTGAGGCCTCATCTAGATTATGCTGCACAGTTTTGGTCACCGTATTACAGAATGGATATAAATGCTCTGGAAAACGTACAAAGGAGGATGACTAAGTTGATTCCATGTATCAGAAATCTTCCCTATGAGGATAGACTGAGGGCCCTGAATCTGCACTCTCTAGAAAGGCGTAGAATTAGGGGGGATATGATTGAGGTGTATAAATGGAAAACAGGAATAAATAAAGGTGATGTAAATAGCGTGCTAAAAATATCTAGTATTGACAGGACTCGAAGCAATGGCTTTAAGTTGGATAAATTCAGATTCAGGAAGGATATAGGAAAGCATTGGTTTGGTAATAGAGTTGTCGATGAGTGGAACAAACTCCCGAGTACAGTTATAGAGGCTAAAACGTTGTGTAGTTTTAAAAATAGGCTGGATAAATATATGAGTGGGTGCGGGTGGGTGTGAGTTGGACCTGACTAGTTTGTGCTACTAGGTCAGATGCCGTGCTCCTTCCTTAAGTGAATGTAACCTGACCTGGATGGGTCGGGGCATTGGCTTAAGTCGGTGGGAGATTTGGACCTGCCTCGCATGGGCCAGTAGGCCTGCTGCAGTGTTCCTCCTTTCTTATGTTCTTATGTTCTTATGTTATTAAGGATGTATAAAGCTGTAATATAACTGCTGGACTTCTGTTGCTTACACTTCTTGATATAAATAACAGTAATCTGTTTGCCTTATTACGTACGCTTAGGCATTGCTGTCTTGGTTTAAGGTTGCTGTTTACCATAACCCCAAGTCCTTTTCACAATCTGTATGGCTAAGTTCTTCGTTATTTAACTTATAAGTGCTTGGGTTAAGGACACTCCCGAGCTTCAGAACCTTGCATTTATCTACATTCAACTGCATCTGCCACTTTTCTGACCACGAATTGAGTTTGTCTAAATCTTCCGGAAGTTCCCTGACATCTACGTTTGAATAAATTATCCTTTCTATCTTCGTGTCATCGGCGAATTTTCTCATATCACTAGTAATTCCCTCATCAAGGTCATTGATATATATTATAAACAACAAAGGGCCTAAGACTGATCCCTGTGGAACGCCACTTGTTACAGACCCCCACTCGGATTTAACCCCATTTATGCACACTCTCTGCTTCCTATTGGTGAGCCATGACTCGTTCCATGACAGCACTTTTCCCCCAATGCCATAAGCTGCCACTTTCTTAAACAGTCTCTGGTGCGGTACTCTATCAAAAGCCTTACTAAAATCTAAATAAACAATATCGAATTCTTTATCGTGATCAACAGCCTCAAAAGCTTTACTGAAGAAGGTTAATAAATCAGACAGGCAGGAACGGCCCCTCGTGAATCCATGCTGAGTATCGTTAATCAAATTATGGTTATTTAGATGGCTTCTTATAATATCAGCTATAATTGACTAGTAATTTGCCTACAATTGAGGTCAGACTTATTGGGCGGCAATTTAACGGTAGCGTCTTGTCCCCTGTACAAAATAGGAATTGCATTAGCCATCTTCCACATATCAGACACTACACCTGTTTGAAGAGATAAATTAAAAATGTTAGTTAATGATTCACAGAGTTCTATTTTGCATTCCTTAAGAACCCTTGCAAAAAGTTCATCAGGGTGCAATTATGGCTAGCTGCTGCAGTGTTTTAAAGTGTGAGGTTGGGGTGTTGAGGAGGGAGCTCCTGCTTCTCCAGGAGGAATTTAGGAGGCTGAAGGTTCACCTCTATGGCGTTGGAAGTGGGAATGAAGTGGCTGGAGTGGTGGAGGGGAAAAGGGATACCAGTAGTGAGGTGCAGTCTGCCACTACCTGCGAGGAGGGTAAAGGGGGGAAGGAGGAAAGGGCTACTAGGAGTGAGGTGCAGTCCAGCACCTGCTACAAGTGGCAAGTGGTTCCCAGTAATGGCAGGAACATCAAAATAAGGAAAGTTAAGAGAGAAGATTTGAAGGTAGGAAATCGCTTCTCTGTTCTTCAGGATGAGTGTACTCCAGAGGCCAGTGAAGGTAAAGGTACTACTTCCCCTGCTAATAGAGGTAAGCAAATTCTTGTGGTAGGTGACTCGCAGGTAAGATATATGGACCGTGCTTTCTGTAATAGGAATAAGAGGGCGAGAGAGAGGGTGTGCTTCCCTGGAGCTGGTGTTGGAGACATAGTCAACAGGTTAGATAATATCATGTCAGGTAATGGGAACAAGCCCATTATCTGTCTCAGTGCTGGTGGAAATGATATTGGGAAGGGTAGGAGAGAAGAGTTGCTAGATAAGTACAGGTCAGCTATAGAGCTAATTAAGTCCAAGGGAGGGGTCCCAATCATATGTAGCATCTTGCCTAGAAGGGAGTGGGAAATGAATGGTTGTCTAGGGCAATTGGTGCAAATTGCTGGCTAGACAGATACTGCAAGGAACTTGCAATCCCATTCATTGACAACTGGGACAACTTTTATGGCAAACATGATATGTATGCAAGGGATGGGGTACATCTCTCTGGGACAGGGGTGGAAGCACTTGCCAACTCGATTGAGAGGGCCATTGCTGACATGCCTAGTATTTTAAACTGATAGATGATAGAGGTATGGGTGTGTGTGGGAAACAGTCAGTTTGCAACACTAGGGCTGAAAACAGTAAGTGTATAAAAGACATTCATCATAAAGTTACAAATAAGGGCAATGGATCAGGACAGCAAACAAAGGGAGACAGCAGGGGAAAACAAGAGACTAGCTCCCTTAAGGTTTACTATACTAATAGCAGGAGTGTAAGAAATAAGATAGATGAGCTAAGATTAATTGCAAGTGCAGGAAACATAGATATTATTGCTATAACAGAGACCTGGCTCAATCTGAAAGATAGAGAGTTGCCTTCTGAATGTCACATACAAGGCTATAAATTATTCCACACTGATAGGGTCAACAGGAAGGGTGGTGGAGTAGCGATGTACATCAGAGACAATTTAAAGTGTTGTGTTAGACAAGATATAAAATTAGAAGCGTCAGCCACTGAATCTCTTTGGTTACAGCTTCTTGAGGGCCGTGTAAAACTTATTTTGGGTGTGATTTACAGGCCCCCAAATCTTGATAGGGAGTGCAGTAAACTTCTATGGGATGAAATTCGTAAGGCATCTACACATGAAAATGTTGTGCTAATGGGAGATTTCAACTTTAGACAAATTGACTGGAACAATTTGACAGGAAATTTAGAGTCAAGTGACTTTCTTGATACGATTCAGGATTGTTTTTTGAAACAGTTGGTGACAGAACCAACTAGAGGAAATAACCTGCTAGACTTGGTTCTTGCCAGCAGGGAAACGCTAGTTAATAATCTTGAGGTTAATGATGAGCTTGGGGAAAGTGATCACAAATCACTCAGTTTTAATATATCATGGAATTACCCTACTAATGGAAATCAAGTCTCTGTCCCTGACTTCCGCCTGGCTGATTTCATAGGACTGAAAAATTACCTGGGTAGGCTGAACTGGAATGACCTGACAGTGGGTCAGGTAGGTGGTGATTGCCAATATGACGTTTTCAGAGAATAGTTCTAGCTGCTCAGACAGCTTATGTTCCTAATAGGGAAATCAGATCAAACAAAAATGATCCTAAATGGATGAACAATAGATTAAAACATCTCATTGGTCAAAAGAAAGGCATATATAGGCGAATCAAAAGAGGAGAGGGCAATTAGGTAATCAATATATTCAGTTAAAGAGAGAAATAAAAAGGGAATAAGAAAAGCAAAAAGAGACTATGAGGTTAAAGTTGCGAGAGAATCGAAGACTAACCCAAAAGGATTTTTCAGGTATACAGAAGTAAGATTAGGGACAAGATAGGCCCACTCAAAAGTCACTCAGGTCAGCTCACCGACAGTGATAAGGAAATGTGTAGAATGTTTAACACTTACTTCCTCTCAGTTTTTACACAGGAAGATACTAGCGATATTCCAGAAATAATTAATTATGTAGAACAGGATGATAGTAAACTATGCACGATTAGGGTCACAAGTGACATGGTCCTTAGACAAATAGATAAATTGAAACCTAACAAATCCCCAGGCCCTGATGAACTGTATGCAAGGGTTCTAAAGGAATGTAAAGAGGAGCTTAGCAACCCGTTGGCTAATCTTTTCAACATATCACTGCAAACTGGCATGGTGCCAAATAAGTGGAAAATGGCGAATGTAATACCTATTTTCAAAGCAGGTGACAGGTCCTTAGCTTCGAACTATAGACCAATAAGCCTAACCTCCATAGTGGGAAAATTTATGGAATCAATAATTGCCGAGGCAATTCGCAGCCATCTTGAAAAGCATAAATTAATCAAAGAATCTCAGCACGGTTTTACAAAGGGCGTTCCTGCCTTACAAATTTAATAACTTTTTCACTAAGGTGTTTGAGGAGGTAGATCATGGTAATGAATATGATATTGTGTATATGGACTTCAGTAAGGCTTTTGATAGAGTCCCACATCAGAGACTATTGAGGAAAATTAAGGCACACGGAATAGGAGGAGAAATTTTTTCCTGGATAGAGGCATGGTTGACAAATAGGCAGCAGAGAGTTTGCATAAATGGGGAGAAATCAGAGTGGGGAAGTGTCACAAGCGGTGTTCCACAGGGGTCAGTATTGGGCCCCTTGTTGTTCACAATCTACATAAACGACATAGATGAGGGAATAAATAGCGACATAAGCAAGTTTGCCGATGACACCAAAATAGGCCGTCCAATTCATTCAAATGAGGACATTAGAGCACTCCAGGAAGATTTGAATAGACTGATGCAGTGGTCGGAGAAGTGGCAGATGCAGTTTAATATAGATAAATGCAAAGTTCTAAATATTGGACAGGACAATAACCATGCCACATATAAACTAAATAATATAGATCTTAATACTACTGATTGCGAAAAGGATTTAGGAGTTCTGGTTAGCAGTAATCTAAAACCAAGACAGCAGTGCATAAGTGTTCGCAATAAAGCGAACAGAATCCTTGGCTTCATATCAAGAAGCATAAATAATAGGAGTCCTCAGGTTGTTCTTCAACTCTATATATCCTTGGTGAGGCCTCATCTAGATTATGCTGCACAGTTTTGGTCACCGTATTACAGAATGGATATAAATGCTCTGGAAAACGTACAAAGGAGGATGACTAAGTTGATTCCATGTATCAGAAATCTTCCCTATGAGGATAGACTGAGGGCCCTGAATCTGCACTCTCTAGAAAGGCGTAGAATTAGGGGGGATATGATTGAGGTATATAAATGGAAAACAGGAATAAATAAAGGTGATGTAAATAGCGTGCTAAAAATATCTAGTATTGACAGGACTCGCAGCAATGGCTTTAAGTTGGATAAATTCAGATTCAGGAAGGATATAGGAAAGCATTGGTTTGGTAATAGAGTTGTCGATGAGTGGAACAAACTCCCGAGTACAGTTATAGAGGCTAAAACGTTGTGTAGTTTTAAAAATAGGCTGGATAAATATATGAGTGGGTGCGGGTGGGTGTGAGTTGGACCTGACTAGTTTGTGCTACTAGGTCAGATGCCGTGCTCCTTCCTTAAGTGAATGTAACCTGACCTGGATGGGTCGGGGCATTGGCTTAAGTCGGTGGGAGATTTGGACCTGCCTCGCATGGGCCAGTAGGCCTGCTGCAGTGTTCCTCCTTTCTTATGTTCTTATGTTCTTATGTTCTTCCTGTGTGAAAACCGATAGAAAATAATTATTAAAATTAGAGCACATATCATTCTCCTTGTCAGTAAGATGCCCAGAGTTATTTTTAAGGGGACCTATCTTATCTCTAACTTTTGTTCTATAAACCTGGAAAAAACTTTTGGGGTTAGTTTTTGAATACATAGCAACTTTAATTTCATAGTCCTGTCAAGCTTTTCTTATCCCCTTTTTAACGTCCTTCTTAATGTCAGTATACTGATTTATATGATGACTCTCACCTCTTTTTATGTGCCTATAAATTCCTTTCTTCTGCCCTAAAAGATATTTGAGTCTATTATTCATCCATTTTGGTTCATTTCGACTTGATCTAATTTCTTTATACGGGATAAATCTTCTTTGGGCAGCCTGTATATTGTTAAGTAAACTGTCATATTGATACCTCTCTTCGTTACCCCAGTCCACAGTTGATAAGTGTTCTCTAAGACCATTGTAATCTGCTAAGCGAAAATCTGGGACCGTTACTGAATTATCCCTACTATCATACATCCATTCAATGCTAAAGGTAATTTATTTGTGGTCACTTGTGCCGAGTTCTTCTGTAATTTCTAAATTATTAACAAGGGTTTCCTTGTTTGCCAGAATCAATTCAAGTAGGCTATTTTTCCTTGTAGGTTCTGTTACAAACTGCTTCAAAAAGCAATCCTGAACTACTTCCAAAAAGTCGTTAGATTCTAATCTAATCTGGAACAAAGTGAAGTTAAAGCAACAGTATAGACAAGTACGATGTTCTAAGCGTTGGAAAGAAAAACAACCATGACACTTATAAAACAAATACATAATGTAGATCTTAATATCACTGATTGCAGAAAGGATTTAGGAGATCTGATTAACAGTAATCTAACACCAAGACAACAGTGCGTAAGTGTTTGCAATAAAGCCAATAGAATTCTCGGTTTATATCAAGAAATGTAAACAACAGGAGACCTCAAGTTAGGTTGAAAATGGTATAAAATACCGACACATGTATAACAGATGGGTATCTTCATTGATGAAACGTTTCGCCTACACAGTAGGCTTCTTCAGTCAAATACGGACGTATAGTAGTAAAATGAAGATGAAGTAAATGAAACATTTCGAAAATGAAGATACCCAACTGTTGCACCTGTGTCTTAATCCCCGATGAATGGTGCTGCATTATCCTTACTGTATTTACACAGCCAGAAAATGGACTAATTGCTCTTGACAATAAATTTACTTCCAGCTTCCCTCTTATGCATATAGCTGTCCTATACATCCTAATCACATCCTCACTATTACACTTGCCAACATCAATGCCACCAGCACCGAGACAGGTAAAAATGACCCCCATTACCAGCCATGATGTTGTTAAGTTGGCTAATAATATCCTGCATCCATGTTCCAGAAAGCGCACCTCTGCCTCCTTCTCTCTTTATCAACAACAGCCTTGTCCATTAACTTACCTTCGGAATTCTCGACAACAACAACATTGTAACCTTCACTTAGTGGTCGTCACTGGGATGCTCTCAATGGCCGACCTGCATTCATCAGGCAGCAAAGAGAAGGAATTTGGTGTCTCCACAGCAGTATCCTGGATCGGCCTCATCTTTAGCATCAACCCATTCCTTCCCATCAGCTTCCAGTTATTGTTGGCAGGTCCCACCATCGTTGTCGTTGGCTTCCTCTTCTTTGTACAGGAAATAATATACATAATATTTGTTCTGTACCTAATGGTCATGAATTTTAAAATACTGAAACTGAGCTGTCGTGTTTAACGCTTACACTCCTCTCCTTTCTAGCCTTCTATAGCTCTGTCTAAACCTGAAGATTCAGTTGCTGAAAACTCAGAAAAGTCTTCCTGTATCCATGCACCAGAATTCAAAGTATGCAGTTCTCCTCTGTCTCGCAGCCCTTCCCTGGTAGGCACTCCATAATCTCTTATCTCGAGGGTCAAGTGGGTGGCTCATGGCTCCCTACTTCTCTCATTTCCTCAAAACTCCACGTGTTTGTAAATATAAATACCACTCCTCTCCAGGTTTAGTTTACTCATTCTCGTACTTTCTCTGTTAATTTACCTTTCATTTCACCACTTGATTTCGTAGTTACATTTTCATTAGTGCATCATACTATTTTTTTAATTTTTCTTAATATGACTAACGAGATCGTAATAACACGATTGCAAACCACGGAACGGGTGAGGTTTGAACCTCATGCTAACCTCCCTGTGGTGCAAAGAGATCTACCTAGTTGGATGAATCTTATTGTAACCAGCTGGCCCAGTGGCTTACGCATCTGGCCTGAAGTTTTGCGACTCACTCGCCATGAGTTGAAATTCCACTCGTTCCGTGTTTTTTATTATTATTATATTTGGTTTGTGACATTCTGCATTGATGCCACTCTCTATGGAACGGGTGGGGTATGAACCCATGGCAAGTGGGTCTTAAAACTCACGGCCAGTGCGTTAACTTCGCGACAATCGTGTTATTATATTTGGTGAGTTATGGGACAGAGTTTGTGTAGGTGGGTAAGTTGGTGTAGTAAGTTGAACACAACCTAAGTAATGTAGAGAAGGCAATGGGAGTGAGGAAGCAAGATGGAAATGAAGAAGAGAAGGAAGAGGGAGTTAGGGAAGAAATATGAGAGAGATGGAATGCCGGGAATGTAGATGATCTGAAAGCTGAAGGATAGCTAGGGTAGGAAAAGAAAGATGATTAAGATGCCCACCACTTTAAAAATTATGGTTATGATTATTGGTGGTAGCTTCCTTGATAATGAGGTACTCTGTGTTCGGTAACTATTGTCCTATATTAGACACTTGTCTCCTTTTATCTATTTATGCCACACATTCGAAAATATTGATTTTCACACATGTATGTGGCAAGTCCTTCACTCTTCTGATCACCAGCGTACGCCCACCACTGCAACCCCTCCCTACAAATTCCATTGCGTAGGTAACCCCTCTTTGTGTTCTTAAGTTAAAACCCATCAATGAAAACCATCGCAGTCTTTTAAACGAAAGAGGTCAGTAAGATCGAAGCCTTGCGTTCCAGCCAATACAGGAACAAAGTATTGGGTTAAAACTGGTTTCCCCTAAAAATATACACAGGGTTTTTGAGAATCACAAATGCTGAAATTAACAAAAATCATATTATATATTGACATGCTTTTCCACAAGACTAACATTATGTATTAAATTTCTTGCAAATGTTTGAGTAATATTAATTTCCAATGACAGTTAATACAATCCGTTGCATACAGTATTGATCTAGTCAATAGCAAGAATGCTGCCTTACTCATAAGGGGACTTTTTCTCAGAATTCGCTTAAAACTTCTGTTCTTAAAGCGTCACATTGAGGATGTAACCCAGTTATCTTAAGCCAAAAACTGAATAAATTAATAATGGGGTACCTGATACAACTACGCTTATTTCAAAATACTAGTACCCTTCCCCATTCATCCTGGTGACCTGCACTCTCCTACACACCCAACTCTCCAACACTTTTGCCTCAGATCATATCTCTACCATTTCATCAAAAGGATATACAAAGAGGTATGTATTTCTGTGTATATATAGTGGGAGTTTACTTTCATCTCTATTTTAAGGATTAAAGTATACTTGACCTGAGGTGTACTGGAGACATGGCGCTTAACGACCCTTGTATTGTCAATAGGCTTTAAATTCAATAGACCAACTAACCCTGCCGTCCTCCAACGAGCTAGCAATCCTCCGCTCATTCCATCCTCTCAGTCTTCTCTGGCACAAACCCTCCACGTCCTCTTTAACCCTACACCCTCTTCACCCTTCAGTATTCGAAAATGCCTAATTCTCTAAGTTCATTCCAGTTCAAACAAATCTTCCTCGACAAATCCAGTGGACGCAGTCGACAACACGCTCTTCAAAATCTGAACCTAAGAAATGAACTCTCGTTCCTATCCTCAACCGCCTTATAGATTCTTTTCAAGACTGATGGACTGATTTTATCGACTCAAGGCTGAGGAACTGATTACCTCAAACTCCTCATGTTCTTCACCATTCTCCTTTGTATGGACTGATGAAGCCACTGTGTTGCGAAACATTTCTTCTATAAAGATACCCAAGTGTTGCACATGTGTCTAATTTATCAACCTGTCAGTTCTGTGAACTATTTATACAAACTGCCTTATAACCTCACACCTTCCCTTCAAACTTCCCTTCCCCAACCATCCCATCCGCTACAAACAATTCTTTACTGAAAACTCAAGTAGGTAAGTGCAGGCGCTCACATACACACATACAATGTTTCAGAGATGTGACACAGCATCCCTGTGACTCATAAACACATAAGCAGTATAATGTGATCCTTTATTGACAACGTTTCGCCCACGCAGTGGGCTTTATCGAGTCACAGACAGATCTACCTGGAAAATGAGCAACATAGAGATATATATAGGGTACAGTCAGGTGGAGAATGCTGGGTCAGGTGGAGAAAGCTGCATGTGAGTCTTAAAAGTAGTGTGAAAACATAGTGTGACTTAAAGGACCTGCAGTGTACCATTCTTGAGTTCTAGGTGGGATAGCGTTGAAGAAGTTTCTTGGCAATAGGTTCAGCTATGTTGTAGAAGCCGTTGTTCTGGTTGAAGTTGTTGGACATACAGATGAGTGATGATTCTAGGATTCTTCGGTATTGCGTGTTGTCTTCTCTGGCGATGAGTCTTGCGTTTCTGTAGTTGATTAAATGGTTGTGTAAATTTCGGTGTTGAACACAGGCATTTCTTGAGTCGTCAGATCTGCCTGCGTACTGGTGTTCTGAAATGCGTGTTTGTAGGTCTCTGGATGTTTCGCCAACGTATAATTTGCTGCAGCCATTACAAGGGATTGTGTATACCCCTGCCGTGGATTGAAGCTTTTCCTGTCTGTTACTGGTAATGTCCTTAATGGTGGTGGATGTGGAGGTGGATACTCGGAATGAGGTCTTAGAAAAATGTTGGAAACTTGTTTGGAAATGGAGTTGGTGGGAAGGACTATGTATCTCTTCTCAGCAGTGTCTTCTCTGGGTGTGTTGAAGATGTTTAATGCCCGTCGTCTACAGTCTCTAATGAAGTGACGAGGATAGTGAAGTTTGGAAAAAACTTGTTCAATGAGGGAGCATTCTTCTTCAAGGAACTCACTGCTGCAGATTCTGAGTGCGCGCAGGAAAAAGCCTATAATTACACCACGTTTAATTTTGGTGTCGTGGTGAGAGTAAAGTGGAGAAGATCGTGTTGATTGGTAGGTTTTCGATAGACTTTAAAACGAAGTTCATGGTCAGCTTTGCAGAGAAGAACATCAAGGAAAGGAAGAGTGTTGTCGACTTCTTCTTCTAGTGTAAACTGGATTGATGGCTCAACCTGGTTGAGTTCGTGTTGGAGAGCTTGAACGTTGAAGCGTCTGGGAGTTATGATGAGAATGTCGTCAACATAACGAAGCCAGGTGATAGAAGAGGGAATAATAGTGGAAAATCGCTCGGCTTCCAAATGTTCCATATATAGGTTCGCAAGGACGGCACTAAGTGGCGATCCCATGGGTAGTCCAAAAGTTTGCTGAAAGAGTTGGTTTTCGAAAGAGAAACATGTAAAGCCCACACATAGTTCAACAAGGTCGATGAAATCGCTGGCTGGAAGAGGAAGATCAAGCGAGTCGTCAATTTTCCTGCGCAAGAGATCGATAGCTTGTGTAGTAGGTACTTTGGTGAATAGGGATGTTACATCAAGGCTGGAGAGTTTCTTGTTTCTGATGTTGATGTTGCGAATGCGATTGAGAAGGTCACCAGAGTGTTTGAGATGTGCTGGACTGATGGTGCCCAAAAGTTTGGAGAGGTGTTTAGCGAGAATTCCTGAGATTTGGTGGGGAGCACTGCCTATTCCCGAGGATATGGGCCTCAATGGGATACCTGGTTTGTGAGTTTTTGGCAGACCGTACATTCTGGCAGGTCTGGGGTTGCTGGGAATGGTGTGTAGAAGTTTCTTTCCAGTACGCAGGCAGATCTGACGACTCAAGAAATGCCTGTGTTCAACACCGAAATTTACACAACCATTTAATCAACTACAGAAACGCAAGACTCATCGCCAGAGAAGACAACACGCAATACCGAAGAATCCTAGAATCATCACTCATCTGTATGTCCAACAACTTCAACCAGAACAACGGCTTCTACAACATAGCTGAACCTATTGCCAAGAAACTTCTTCAACGCTATCCCACCTAGAACTCAAGAATGGTACACTGCAGGTCCTTTAAGTCACACTATGTTTTCACACTACTTTTAAGACTCACATGCAGCTTTCTCCACCTGACCCAGCATTCTCCACCTGACTGTACCCTATATATATCTCTATGTTGCTCATTTTCCAGGTAGATCTGTCTGTGACTCGATAAAGCCCACTGCGTGGGCGAAACGTTGTCAATAAAGGATCACATTATACTGCTTATGTGTTTATTTTTCCATTGTGTCGGTATTTTATACCATTTATTTCCATCGTGTCAAACACTGCAGTAGAAATGGATCCTTCACACAGAGAATACCTGGACCTTCTTCTAAAAGCTTACTCACTTCGCAATAGACACAATTTTCTTCGTGACTGTATCCAAGAAATGGTGTTACCAAGATCTACTCCTCCTCAAATTGCCAACATTAAACCTCCTTTCTCCGCAACTGCACGAACTTACCTTGAAGAGTGTGCAGATGACCTGAACAACGCTACAAAGGAAACTTTTCTCCAAGCCAGGACACTAGGCACGACACTCCGGGGTAACATGAACAGACGCACCGCCGAAATTATTCGCAGCAGAGTTACCACAGCTAATGTTCAGCAAAAAATCAGACTTACTAGGAAACTCCAAACTCTTTACGATAATTCTCAGTGGAAAAGTTTAGGAAGACCTGAAATTATTCAAAATCTTTCAACTCGTCCACTGTCAACCACAGAAACTGAAGCCCTCAGCTTAGGTCTCAAATTTGCAACAGGAATCACGAAACCAAAACAAGACCTCAATTTCATCGCTAAAAACTACAGACACAATGACTCCGATTTCCAAAAGGCTATCTTCAAGGCATCATCTCAGCAGCCATCTCAACACACAGTACCCCAGTCATACCTCGACGTTACATCATTGCACTTAAAACTTTAGCAGAAGACACGACCATCAGGGTTACCACCGCTGATAAAGGAGGTGGTGTCGTAATCTTGAACACTGACGATTACAGGAACAAAATGCTTAATCTACTTAATGACCCAGATACCTACAAACCTCTCACTACTAATCAAGTGGACAACCTCACCAAAACATTTCTTCACAAGACTCGCCGCATTCTGAGGGAATCAGAACTAGGAAAGAAACTTCTACACACCATTCCCAGCAACCCCAGACCTGCCAGAATGTACGGTCTGCCAAAAACTCACAAACCAGGTATCCCATTGAGGCCCATATCCTCGGGAATAGGCAGTGCTCCCCACCAAATCTCAGGAATTCTCGCTAAACACCTCTCCAAACTTTTGGGCACCATCAGTCCAGCACATCTCAAACACTCTGGTGACCTTCTCAATCGCATTCGCAACATCAACATCAGAAACAAGAAACTCTCCAGCCTTGATGTAACATCCCTATTCACCAAAGTACCTACTACACAAGCTATCGATCTCTTGCGCAGGAAAATTGACGACTCGCTTGATCTTCCTCTTCCAGCCAGCGATTTCATCGACCTTGTTGAACTATGTGTGGGCTTTACATGTTTCTCTTTCGAAAACCAACTCTTTCAGCAAACTTTTGGACTACCCATGGGATCGCCACTTAGTGCCGTCCTTGCGAACCTATATATGGAACATTTGGAAGCCGAGCGATTTTCCACTATTATTCCCTCTTCTATCACCTGGCTTCGTTATGTTGACGACATTCTCATCATAACTCCCAGACGCTTCAACGTTCAAGCTCTCCAACACGAACTCAACCAGGTTGAGCCATCAATCCAGTTTACACTAGAAGAAGAAGTCGACAACACTCTTCCTTTCCTTGATGTTCTTCTCTGCAAAGCTGACCATGAACTTCGTTTTAAAGTCTATCGAAAACCTACCAATCAACACGATCTTCTCCACTTCTACTCTCACCACGACACCAAAATTAAACGTGGTGTAATTATAGGCTTTTTCCTGCGCGCACTCAGAATCTGCAGCAGTGAGTTCCTTGAAGAAGAATGCTCCCTCATTGAACAAGTTTTTTCCAAACTTCACTATCCTCGTCACTTCATTAGAGACTGTAGACGACGGGCATTAAACATCTTCAACACACCCAGAGAAGACACTGCTGAGAAGAGATACATAGTCCTTCCCACCAACTCCATTTCCAAACAAGTTTCCAACATTTTTCTAAGACCTCATTCCGAGTATCCACCTCCACATCCACCACCATTAAGGACATTACCAGTAACAGACAGGAAAAGCTTCAATCCACGGCAGGGGTATACACAATCCCTTGTAATGGCTGCAGCAAATTATACGTTGGCGAAACATCCAGAGACCTACAAACACGCATTTCAGAACACCAGTACGCAGGCAGATCTGACGACTCAAGAAATGCCTGTGTTCAACACCGAAATTTACACAACCATTTAATCAACTACAGAAACGCAAGACTCATCGCCAGAAGACAACACGCAATACCGAAGAATCCTAGAATCATCACTCATCTGTATGTCCAACAACTTCAACCAGAACAACGGCTTCTACAACATAGCTGAACCTATTGCCAAGAAACTTCTTCAACGCTATCCCACCTAGAACTCAAGAATGGTACACTGCAGGTCCTTTAAGTCACACTATGTTTTCACACTACTTTTAAGACTCACATGCAGCTTTTTCCACCTGACCCAGCATTCTCCACCTGACTGTACCCTATATATATCTCTATGTTGCTCATTTTCCAGGTAGATCTGTCTGTGACTCGATAAAGCCCACTGCGTGGGCGAAACGTTGTCAATAAAGGATCACATTATACTGCTTATGTGTTTTTTTTTCCATTGTGTCGGTATTTTATACCATTTATTTCCACCCCTGTGACTCATCTGAGTCATAGGGATGTTAAAGCACTTCTTCAGTTGTCAGGAAGTAGAACAATCTGATGTAGTGGAGGCAAGATCCATACATAGTGAAAATCAGACACATATGTAACATCTGGGTATCTTTAATGTAGACGTTTCGCCATCCAGTGACTTTATTAATACAAATTCTAGTATATAATTATGTCCTAGAATGTGATGTTGCATATGTGTCTAGTTTTCATCTGGTCGGTACTGTATACCATTCATGTACATCCATACATAGCTTTAAGAAGAGATATGATCAAGCTCATGGAACAGGAAAAGAGTGGACCTAGTAACGACAAGTCAAAAGGAGGGGCCTGGAGCTATCACTCGACCCTGCAACTACAATTAGGTGAGCACACACACACACACAAGCGAGCTAGATACCTCAAAGTCGATAGGTCGGATACCATCTCTCCATGGGTTCTGAGAGAGGGAGCAGAGGCGCTATGTGTACCACTAGCAACAATTTTCAACACATCTATCGAAACAGGGTGTGAGGGAAAATTCCATAGATAGAAGTGATGGAAGTGTGAATGTCTGTATAAGTGCTAGTAGTGGTAGTCTGCTCGTCTAGGTGGGGTAAGTATCTAGCTCCAGCTGTACCCCCCCCCCTTCTTCCACCCAGAGAGAGGTGACATGCTGGACTTCTGCCAAGGGGATAATCACTCGACTGATTACTCCCGTCTCCGCTGTAAGTCTTCACAGCTGTAAGTCTTCACAGCTGTAAGTCTTCACAGCTGTAAGTCTTCACAGCTGTAAGTCTTCACAGCTGTAAGTCTTCACAGCTGTAAGTCTTCACAGCTGTAAGTCTTCACAGCTGTAAGTCTTCACCGCGATCAGAGTCTCAAAACTCCAGACCGCTACGGTCTGGAGTTTTGAAACTCTCTGACCGCGGGTTCTAACCCACCCGTGGTATGGTTTGTTTGCAATCGTGTCATTACGATTTCGTGAGTCAAATTATCTAACAACAAAAAACTGAACATGACTGAAATACAAAGTATTCAGAGAATTACGTAGTGTGGTTAAGATGAGCAATTCTATTCTGAAAGATCAAATTCATATAGAAGACAACTAAATACACAGATAAAATACTGGGTAGTTAGGAAGTATTTTGTCAGTCGTAGGGTGAATTTAATTATAATCATAGGGGAGCACTAAACCCGTAGGATTATACAGCGCATGTGGGGGGGATGAAAGGTATTCAGGCTTAATTCAGGGAACTGGAGCACAGATCCAATTCCCTAGATCAAGAGCTCCTCACCAGTGTCAAGGAACCTCCCTTGAGGGGCGTAGGGTGAGGAGTAAGTGAAACTAGACATGGAAATGGTAGAGTAAAACAACATAGCCAGAACAGACAATAGTTGTTATCGGGATCTGAAATTCAGTGTGTGTGTGTGTGTGTGGTGTGTGTGTGTGTGTGTGTGTGTGTGTCGTGCTGATTAAGCAGAATCGGCGAGTTTCGTGTATTCGGCAGGATGTCTTCTTTGCCGAATTAGCAGAACGAAAATATGTTTTTGCTATAGATCAGTGGAAATCAGTTTAAACATAACACGTTTGTTTATTATTAAATTATTGTAAACTTGTATCAAATATATTTAGTTGGATTAGGCTAAATTAAATTGCGCTTGTTATAATAAGGTTAGGTAAGTTTCCTAAGGCCTTTTTGGTACAAAATCATTAATTTTTATATTAACATAAATGAAAAAATATATATTTAAATGTATTAAGAGGAAATTTTAGAATGGACTTAATTACGAGTTCTTGCTAATTGACAAGTTTTACCTATTGTAAACCTATTGTTTACCTATGTACCCCCACACACCAACACATTCCCATACACAAGCATACACATCCATATACACTCATACACAAACACTCTGTCTCCGTCCACAAGGAATTATCAGTACTGTCAACAACAGACCAGTCTCACTCACGGTCACAAATATGTAAATACTTGAATTTTTCTCTTTCCCAAGTTAATTCAATTTTGGCGACCCAAACACCGCCGTCGTACGTTATCTCTGTGTC
>WNWK01036366.1:0-19205 GCA_009830355.1 Cherax destructor | reverse complement strand
CAGATAATAGGCTTGTTCCCATTACCTGACATAATATTATCCAACCTGCTGACTATGTCACCAATACCAGCTCCTGGGAGGCACACCCTCTGTCTGACCTTCCTGTCTCTGTTACAAAAGGCACGGTCCATATATCTTACCTGAGAGTCTCCCACAATCAGAATATTCTTACCTTGATTAGCAGGGGAGTCAGTGGTACCTTTAACCTCACTGACCACTGAAGTACACTCGTCCTGGAGAACAGAGAATCGATTTCCTACCTTCACATCTTCACTATTAACCTTCTTTATCTTCCTTCTTCCTGAATTGTGAACCACTTGCCACTTAAAGCGGCTGCCACTTTCACTGTTGGTAACCATTTCCTCCTTACCAGCTCCAACCATCTCACACTCACTCCCACACCCATCTAGGCGAAGCTTCAGCCTCCTATTTTCCTCCTGAAGTAGTAGAACCTCCTTCTTCAACACTTCAACCTGAGATTCTAAAACACTGCAGTGAGCCATGTGCTCGGTATCACCCCACGCTAATTCCCAGACAGCTAAACTTACTCACCATACAAGACATCCATACTTTTTACTGTGCCTATTACATACATAGAACACTTCTCCTTACCAATTTTAACAGGACACATGACCATAACACTAGACACAGATCACTCCTCGATGTTCCCCATGTCCATCTAACACTATGTAAAATCTCAATGCATATAAAAGGCACGAAAATTTGGAATTCATTACCTGTCATTGAAAAAGAAACCCTGCCTGTACCCCAATTCAAAACGATGCTAAAAAACCACCTTCTCACCCAAACCTAAATGCTCAATATCAAACATTCCCAACAAAGTAGAATAATCACTTAAGTGTAAAAAACTTACTAATCACTTAAATGTAAAAACCTGTTATGAATAATACATACTAAGCTAACTGTTTCCATAACATTTACATTATAATGACCACGTAAACTGTAACTGCATTGCAATTAATTGTTCTAAATGTTATCTCACTCAATTAGTTGCATTGCTACAATTAATTGATATGTCCAACTTATATTCAAACTTTATAACTTAGATACACAATTATACTTATTTTATAAATTATCAACCATAACTTTTACCATGTAGTCTACAATTAAGTAGTCCTAAGAATGCCCGCAATGCACAGCATATTAGGGGCTTTTGGCATGTACATCTCATCAATAACTATGTATCTTGTCTACCCAACCATGTATCACTGTACCATGTCTCAATAAAGTATTATTATTATTATTATTATTATTATTATTATTATTATAATAAAAATGGAATTATCTTATAGGAGAAATAACAATGAGTATTTTTTGAGTATGAGTATTTAGGTAAGGGTGAGTAGGTGGTTTTTGAGTAGAGTCTTAAAATGATTCTCAGACAAGGTTATTTTTGTATTTTCTGGTAATGAGTTCCAGAATCTGGGGCCCTTTATGTGCATTGAATTTTTACATAGGTTGCTATGGATGCGGGGTACATCAAAATGTGATCTGTTTCTTGTGTTATGGTCATGGGTCCTATTAAGGTTGGTGAGGAGAATTTTGAGTGGAGGGTTTATATTAGAATGTAGAGTTCTATGTATGTAGTAGGCACAATTATAAGTGTGAATGTTCTTTATGGTGAGAAGTTTTAGACTTTTGAATATTGGTGGAGTATGCTGTCTAGAGTGGGAATTTATTATAATTCTGACTGCAGCCTTTTGCTGGGTTATGAGTGGTCTAAGGTGATTTAATGTTGTAGATCCCCATGCACAGATTCCATAAGTGAGATAAGGGTAGATGAGTGAGTGGTATAGTGCAAGGAGAGCTGGTTGAGGTACATAGTAGCGTATCTTAGATAATATGCCTACTGTCTTTGAGATTTTCTTGGAAATTTGTTGTATGTGTGTTTGGAATTTAAGGCTGCTGTCAATGTGTATACCTAGGAATTTTCCCTCTGTGAGTCTTGTGATGGGTGAACTTGATGGGTATCAAGATGAGTGGCGATATTGCCACTTGTATTTGACTTTGTGAGGAGACCTACTTATGAAAGGCATTTTGTTGTTGGTTGATGGCTTTAGATCCTGTATATTTGCAAATACAAATGGTCATGGTCCCAAATTTGCACACTACCATAACAACATACTGGAGTGAGAGATATGGGAGGAAGTACAAAATAAACCCAGTGAGGAACAAGGGTGTGGTGGGGACAAAAAGGGAACTATGTACGTATCAACATTCGTGGCCCCAGACTATTCAACATTTTATCAGAAGATATCAGAATCACAGCTGGAACAAGTGTAGAAGCCCTCAAGAAGTAACTAGACAAGCATCTTCACCAGGTGCCAAATCAGCCAGGCTCTGATGAATATGTGGGGCAGTGGGCCTCCAGCAGCAACAGTCTGGTTGACCAGGCAAGCACCAGATGAGCCTGGCCCATGGCCGGGCTCCTTGAGTAGTGAGACTCGAAACTCATCAAAGGTTGCTGTATTGCTTGTTTGTTGGTGGTCTTTATTTTTTGGCACCAATATCTGAGTGTTGGCATCAATATCTGAGTGGGGGCTACTGATTGTGCCTCCACTCCAGGAAAGTTCCAAGGTGGTGCAGTATTTCTGCCATTTCCTGCCACTAAAAAAATCCCTCTCTATTGAGTGCTTATAACTACCATGGTTTATTTCCCAAGGTTTATGAGATCTGTACCTTCTAGTCCCTTTCAAATGATGTGCCTGGCAGTTTGTGTTATTGCATTGTCTTTCATGAACTGATGAGGTCATGAGGTCTTAGCAACAGTCTATCAAGACTTGCACTAAAAAAAACTTTTTTAAAGACTGAGGGACTTATCACCTCAGACATTATCTTCACGTCTCCACTGTCTCCAGTATTATTCTTTGTATTGCAATGATAAAGTCACTAGTTGTCAAAGCATCTGCATAATAAAGTTAGTCAAGTGTTGCACATGTACTTGTAGCAGCAGTCTTGATAAGGACAAAAAGTCACTGTCTGAGTTAATGTTTATACACCTTCTTCTGTCACAATAGTGAACAAGTATGTGAGAGTGTTGCCTACCAGGCCACTGTGTCTCATGGCCTGGTAGGCAACACTCTCACTTCACACAATGAAGTGTCTGTGGTTTGATCCCCGGTTATGGTGGAAACATTGGGCATTTCCTTACACCTGATGTCATGTTAACTTAGCAACCTAGTAGGTACCTGGGTGTTAGTTGACTGGTGTGAGTAGCATCCTGGGGGACAAGATTTAACCCTTTCAGGGTTTTTGACGTACTAGTATGGCTTACGGGCCAGGGCGTTTGACGTACTAGTACGCATAAATTTTAGCGGCTTCAAATCGAGGGGGAGAGAGCTGGTAGGCCTGCATGTGATAAAATGGGTCTATGTGGTAAGTGTGCGCAGTAGGAAAAAAATCTATGCACCCACATTGCATTGTGGGAGTGGTAATTCAGTGCGCTTTTGTCACCAAGGTAAGGAACACAGTGGATCCCTGGCTAACGAACAAAATTCATTCCAGAAGCCTGCTCAAGTGCCATTACCGAACGAATTTACTTCCTTAAGAAATAATGTCACATAGGTTAGTCTATTTCAGACCCCCAAAAATACACTTCCACAAGCACTTACAATATTATACTTACATAATTGTACGATTTCCAGGGTGTTCATTAGCCGGGGGTCCACTGTACCTCACTCCGGCAGTGTGAGTGGTGGGTACAAACCCTAGTTATTCACTTCAATTGACAATCTGACAGCAGTAAATTGTCAAATTTAACTTAGTGCTATACTTTAAAACTTTTTTTATTGTACTGTATTGTGCAGTATTTACCTTATTACTGCCTTATTTTTTGCAGTATTTACCTTATTACTGCCTTATTTTTTGCCAAGTTTATACACTTTTAACATTCTTACATTTTTTCTTTTACTAATTAACTATTATTACAATTTAAATTTCATATTATCATTATTGCCCTATTTTTTTATTTTTTTTATACTTCATTGCCCATATATATATCCATTGCCATATATCCAAGATTTTATATTCAGAAACATCTCTACCTCATAGTCTACATTTTAAGATCAACAAATCTTTCTTAATTATTTCAATTACTTTATTATATATTTGAAATTCACCACATCATTGTGGAAAATTGTGTGACTTATTTTGTATTCTTATATTAAAACAATTACCTCATTGTATATGTGACTTATTTTATATTTCTAGTATTAGAAGCAACTACCAAATAATTGCAATTATTTGCTTATATTTTGTTAAATACATATTTACCATTAGCCATTGTGAGAAAATAAAAAAAAATATTTGTGAGAATGTTGGAAAAATAGGAATGTCAACATGTTAAACATAAGGCAGCACAAAACCATCCATTTTGTATTTTTTTTTTTATATTCCATTTAAAACTTTATAAAATCCCAAAAGAAAAATGATTTAAAGTTTTAAATGGAATATAAAAAAAAAATACAAAATGGATGGTTTTGTGCTGCTTTATGTTTAACATGTTGACATTCCTATTTTTCCAACATTCTCACAAATATTTTTTTTTATTTTCTCACCATTGTTTTTTTTATTATTAGAGAACACCTTATTTGTCTGGCTTTAAATTTTCAACACTTGTGTAATGTGTAAGATTCACAGTAGTATTTACATGTGTGGATCCATTATCTTACACAAGACAGGACATTCACAAATTTTGTTTGTGTATGACAGGTGGAGACGAGTTTCTCTGATCACAAGTGTGACCATGGTGTAATAGCACACAAAATGCGTGATAAAGGAATAACAGGAAAAGTGGGAAGATGGATCTATAATTTCCTAACAAGTAGAACACAAAGAGTAGTAGTCAACAGAGTAAAGTCTGAGGCGGCTACAGTGAAAAGCTCTGTTCCACAAGGCACAGTACTCGCTCCCATCCTGTTCCTCATCCTCATATCGGACATAGACAGGGATATAAGTCACAGTGCCGTGTCTTCCTTTGCAGATGACACCCGAATCTGTATGACAGTGTCCACTGTTGAAGACACTGCAAGACTCCAAGTAGACATAAACCAAATCTTTAAATAGGCTGCAGAAAACAATATGAAGTTCAATGATGAGAAATTTCAATTACTCTGATATGGAAAACGTGAAGAAATTAAAATTTCATCAGAGTACAAAACAAATTCCAACCACACAATAGAGCGAAAAACTAATGTCAAAGACTTGGGAGTGATCATGTCAGAGGATCTCACCTTCAAGGACCATAACACCGTAGCAATCGCATCTGCTAGAAAAATGACAGGATGGATAATGAGAACCTTTAAAACCAGGGATACCAAGCACATGTTGACACTTTTCAGGTCGCTTGTTCTATCTAGGATGGAATATTGCTGCACACTAACTGCACCTTACAAGGCAGGTGAAATTGCCGACCTAGAAAATGTGCAGAGAACCTTCACGGCACGCATAACTGCGATAAACCACCTCAATTACTGGGAACGCTTGAAGTTCCTAAACCTGTACTCCCTAGAACGCAGGCGGGAGAGATACATTATTATATACACTTGGAAAATCCTAGAGGGATTAGTACCAAACTTGCACACGAGAGTCACTCCCTACGAAAGCAAAAGACTCGGCAGGCGATGTAACATCCCCCCAAGACTGTTCAACTGCCTCCCAGCATACATCAGGGGGATTACCAACAAACCCCTGGCTGTCTTCAAGCAGGCACTGGACAGGCACCTAAATAACAAAAAAGGCACAATACCGTGACTGGAACAATACACACACAACCCACACATATAAAAAGAGAGAAGCTTACGACGACGTTTCGTCGTAAGGTACCGATGGTCGGTACCTGACCATCCAGGCTGTGGTTCGTACGTTGGACTGCGTGCGACCAGCAGTAACAGCCTGGTTGATCAGGCTCTGATCCAACATGAGGCCTGGTCACAGACCGGGCCGCATGGGCGTTGACCCCTGGAACTCTCTCCAGGTATACTCCAGGTATCAATATGTACTCACACTCTAACACAGTGTTAGAGACATTCACTCTCAATATGTACTCACACCCTAACACAGTGTTAGAGACATTCACTCTCAATATGTACTCACACCCTAACACAGTGTTAGAGAAATTTTCAGATTTTGAGAATGACTTAACTGTTTGTGATACTCATAAAACTCTACCAGTGACTAAATTCTAGTCACAGATGAGTCAGTCATACCTTCTAGTTGCTAACTTGGCCATAAGAAAACTTTAATATTGCTCAGAACATACCCATGTGAGCATGGATTTTCTGTTTAGTGCATCATTAAGAGCATATTTTATGCTAGGCTCTGTGGAGGATGACCTCATGATGACTCTCTTAAAACAACATCCACAATACTAGGCTCTGTGGAGGATGACCTCAGGATGGCTCACAACATCCACAGGTGAAGCAGCAATAGTTTCAAATAAGGAGGCACAGTCTTTGTTCTGAATTTCCAGCAACTAACACAAGTGTAAATACTTAATGTCCTGATCAACTATTAGCAGTTTATACCTAAATAAACAAGGTTTTGAGAAAAGAAACTCCATAAGCCAAATTTTTTAAATTATCTTGTCAAAAGTTTTTGACACTGTACACTGTAGGTGGCACTAATGTTATGTACCTAAATCTTAAATAAAAATTGGTGACTGAATAAATTTTAATAATTATGTACTTAAATCTTAAATAAAAATTTGTGATTGAATAAATTTTAAATTTTCTTAATAATGTTTGATGCTGTATACCATCTATTTCTTCAAGAGAAAATAGACACCTAGAGAAAACAGGGAAGGCTGATATGCTGTCATTGACTATTATACATTTAGTACACAATCTTGTAACACATGCAAAAAAAAAAAAAAATTACACTGCCTTAAATTCTTTTTCTCTTGCTTGTACATGTAGAAGTGTTTGGAGATGGTTATGTAGTTCAAATGAGCAGTGGACGGCTCTTACTCTACTCTTTATATTTCACTATGCAATTGTTTTGCTTGCTCTCTTACTTATTGATAAAGGTGTTGCTGGACAATGGTCATATAAACTGTTATTGCAACACAAATTATTGATTTAATTTGTTTAATCTGATTTAATAATTTTATTATGTAGACATATAAAACTGTAAATGATCCAAAATTATAAAACTATTATGTTTCAAAAATGTCATGGTCAAACTATGTTCAAATTTCATAGCTTAAATACTCAACTATACTTATATTGTAAACTGTTTACTATAATTCTTACCATTTAGCTTTAAGTTAATTTTAAGTCTGCCCACAATGCTCTGCATATTAGGGGCTTTTGGCATGTACACCTCATGTAATCTCATAACCCATTGTAATTCTTTGTATCATGTCCCAATAAACTATTATTATTATTATTATTATAAGACTACTAAACAGTTTATGTTTAATCAGATGATGGCTGTAGGTGGGTTTTATGTTGGCATTACCACACACCACTATACAATACACAAACGTTTAAAAATTTAAGCCAAGCTATTTAAGTTTTACAGCAAATTTATGCCACAATTTTTAAAACTGCATTGTCCCCAAAAATTCCATTTAAATGTGTGCCACTCGAGGTTCTATTGTACTATTAATGTTATTTTTTCAACTACAGTGGACCCCAAGTAACGAGCATAATTCATTCCAGAAGCCTGCTCAAGTGCCATTACCGAACGAATTTTCTCCCTTAAGGAATAATGTCAAGTAGGTTAGTCCATTTCAGACCCTCAAAAATACACTTACAAAAGCACTTACAATATTATACTTACATACTTGTACGATTTCCGAGGTGCTCGTAACTCGGGGGTCCACTGTACAGTGGACCCTCGCTATTCGAACATTCTTCATTCCAGAACGCTGGTCAAGTGCTGTTACCAAACGAATTTATTCCCATAAGGAATGATGTAAATTAGATTAGTCCAGACCCTCAAAAATACACTTATAAAATCACTTACAATAATAAACTTACATAAAAGGGTGAGTTTTGGAGTGTTCGAATAGCGAGGGTCCACTGTAACTTTATTGTCATGTTGCATATACAGTACTTGTTATGCATGGTAACAATTTAAATAAGAATATACAGTGGACCCCCGAGTAACGAGCACCCCAGAAATCGTACAATTATTTTTTTTTTTTTATTAACACATCGGCCGATTCCCACCAAGGCAGGGTGGCCCGAAAAAGAAAAACTTTCATCATCATTCACTCCATCACTGTCTTGCCAGAGGGGTGCTTTACACTACAGTTATAAAACTGCAACATTAACCCTTTGGGGGTCAACAGGCCTTCTCAGGAAAGTGTTCCTGGGGTCGAAAATTTTTGGAAAAAAAAATTAAATTTTTTCTAATGAACTGATAGAGAATCTTTTTCCGATCATAATTCCACAACAATGATGAAATTTGATCGAAAACTAACGGAATTATGCTTTCGCGAAGTTAGCGGTAGCCATGACACTTACACATCGGCGATTTTGCCCACTTTGAGCCCTATTTTCGACAAATTCCAATGTTTCAGTCTCCTAAAACTATAGCTATTTCGATAGAACTCCATTTTTTCTATCGATTGAGTACAAGAAACTGCCTATTTACCAATTTCATCTACCCAAAATAGTGGTCAGAAAATGGCAATTTTCCAATTTCACACAAATTTCAAACGATGCCAATTTCAAAATAGGGTCCAGAATAAACAAGGCAGACATTCCTGGCACTAAAATAACATGTTCTCTGTTCATTAGTCATGTCTCCAGGCCCCTGTTCTATTACTTTTGCTTTTCATTTTGAATTTTTATTCTCACAAAAAATAGAAGATTTACTGTTATGTATACAACTGCATCATTGTAAAAATGGTACAAATAATATCAGAGCACTTGTGCATGAATATAAGACTCGCCAGTTGATGTGTATTGGAGGCATGGTGTGATTTGTTTACTCTTGAACATCGTCAAAAATCGAACATTTTCGCTACTTTGAGCTCAATTTCAAGGTACTTGTCATTGTCATACCAATCAAACTTATCTCTATTTCTGTAATATATCTTCCATTCTATCAAATGAGACCAAGAAAACGAGAATACATCAATATATACCATACGAAAATCGACTGCAAAGTCGGTGTTTTAATCGAAAAAACGGTCAGAGTTTTTTTTCTCTCATTATGCAGTGTGTACTGCAAGATTTTTTTATACAGCGCACACTGACCACACAGACCCATTCTTTCATATGTATGCCTACCAGACGTTTTCTGCTTAAATTGAGGCCGCTAGAATTTGGGCGTAATAGTACGGCACCAACCCCTGCTCGTAAAACGTACTAGTACGGCACCGACCCCCAAAGGGTTAACACCCCTCCTTCAGAGTGCCGGCACTGTACTTCCCATCTCCAGAACTCAAGTCCGGCCTGCCGGTTTCCCTGAATCCCTTCATAAATGTTACTTTGCTCACACTCCAACAGCACGTCAAGTATTAAAACCATTTGTCTCCATTCACTCCTATCAAATACGCTCACACATGCTTGCTGGAAGTCCAAGCCCCTCGCACACAAAACTTCCTTTACCCCCTCCCTCCAACCTTTCCTAGGCCGACCCCTACCCCGCCTTCCCTCCACTACAGATTTATACACTCTCGAAGTCACTCTGTCTCGTTCCATTCTCTCTACATGTCCAAACCACCTCAACAACCCCTCCTCAGCTCTCTGGATAATAGTTTTGGTAATCCCGCACCTCCTCCTAATTTCCAAACTCCGAATTCTCTGCATTATATTCACACCACACATTGACCTCAGACACGACATCTCCACTGCCTCCAGCCTTCTCCTCGTTGCAACATTCTTCACCCATGCTTCACACCCATATAAGAGTGTTGGTATTACTATACTCTCATACATTCCCCTCTTTACTTCCATGGACAAAGCTTTTTGTCTCCACAGACTCCGAAGTGCTCCACTCACCCTTTTCCCCTCATCAATTTTATGATTCACCTCATCCTTCATAGACCCATCTGCTGACATGTCCACTCCCAAATATCTGAATACATTCACCTCCTCCATACTCTCTCCCTCCAATCTGATATCCAATCTTTCGTCACCTATTCTTTTTGTTATCCTCATCACCTTACTCTTTCCTATATTCACTTTCAATTTTCTTCTTTTACACACCCTACCAAATTCATCCACCAACCTCTGCAACTTCTCTTCAGAATCTCCAAAACACAGTGTCATCAGCAAAAAGCAACTGTGACAACTCCCACTTTGTATTTGCTTCTTTATCTTTTAGCCCCACACCTCTTGCCAAGACCCTCGCATTCACTTCTCTTACAACCCCATCTATAAATATATTGAACAACCACGGTGACATCACACATCCTTGTCTAAGGCCCACTTTTACTGGGAAATAGTCCCTTCCCTCCTACACACTCTAACCTGAGCCTCACTATCCTCATAAAAACTCTTCACTGCTTTCAGTAACCTACCTCCTATTCCATACACCTGCAACATCTGCCACATTGCCCCCCTATCTACCCTATCATACGCCTTTTCCAAATCCATAAATGCCACAAAAACATCTTTACCCTTATCCAAATACTGTTCACCTATATGTTTCACTGTAAACACTTGGTCTACACACCCCTACCTTTCCTAAAGCCCCTTGTTCATCTGCTATCCTGCTTTCTGTCTTACTCTTAATTCTTTCAATAATAACTCTACCATACACTTTACCAGGTACACTCAACAGACTTATTCCCCTATAATTTTTGCACTCTCTCTTTTGTCCCCTTTGCCTTTATACAAAGGAACAATACACGCTCTCTGCCAATCCCTAGGTACCTTACCCTCTTCCATACATTTATTAAATAATAGCACCAACCACTCCAAAACTATATCCCCACCTGCTTTTAACATTTCTATCTTTATCCCATCAATCCCAGCTGCCTTACTCCCTTTCATTCTACCCACTGCCTCACGAACTTCCCCTACGCCCACAACTGGCTCTTCCACACTCCTACAAGATGTTATTCCTCCTTGCCCTACACACGAAGTCACAGCTTCCCTGTCTTCATCAACATTTAACAACTCCTCAAAATATTCCCTCCATCTTCCCGATACCTCTAACTCTCCATTTAATAACTCTCCTCTCCTATTTTTAACTGTCAAATCCATTTGTTCCCTAGGCTTCCTCAACTTATTAATCTCATTCCAAAACTTTTTCTTATTTTCAACAAAATTTGCTGATAACATCTCACCCACTCTCTCATTTGCTCTCTTTTTACATTGCTTCACCACTCTCTTAACCTCTCTTTTCTCTCCATATACTCTTCCTCCTTGCATCACTTCTACTTTGTAAAAACCTCTCATATGCTAACTTTTTCTCCCTTACTACTCTCTTTACATCATCATTCCACCAATTGCTCCTCTTCCCTCCCGCACCCACTCGCCTGTAACCACAAACTTCTGCTGAACACTCTAACACTACATTTTTAAATCTACCCCATACATCTTCGACCCCATTGCCTACACTCTCACTAGCCCATCTATCCTCCAATAGTTGTTTATATCTTACCCTAACTGCCTCCTCTTTTAGTTTATAAACCTTCACCTCTCTCTTACTTACTGATTCTATTTTCCTTGTATCCCATCTACCTTTTACTCCCACTGTAGCTATAACTAAAAAGTGATCTGATATATCTGTGGCCCCTCTATAAACATGTACATCCTGAAGTCTACTCAACAGTCTTTTATCTACCAATACATAGTCCAACAAACTACTGTCATTATGCCCTACATCATATCTAAAATACTTATTTATCCTCTTTTTCTTAAAATATGTATTACCTATAACTAAACCCCTTTCTATACAAAGTTCAATCAAAGGGCTCCCATCGTACAATTATGTAAGTATAATATTGTAAGTGCTTTTGTAAGTGTATTTTTGGGTTCTGAAATAGACTAACCTACTTGACATTATTCCTTAAGGGAGTAAATTCGTTCGGTAAAGGCACTTGAGCATGCTTCTGGAATGAATTATGCTCGTTACTCGGGGGTTCACTGTATACAGCTTTGTTTTAAAAATTTATGTTTTTTGCAATAAGACTTAGCCTGTTATACATTGACGTTTTATGCTGCTAAAATTTTAAAGTACAGTGGACCCCCGCTATTCGAACGGCTCAGCAGTCAAACAAATCGTCATTAGAACAAGAAAATCGATATCGTCATGCGAACAAAATATCATGATTCGAACAAGTGTGTCCATCACCTGTCCGCCCAAACGCTTGGAGAGCCAGTCCCTCCTTGTTTACACTCGAGAGAACAATACCCTGCACGCTCATCCAGACATTTCACACTTAATTATAATTGTTTGGAGTTTGTTCATTAAGTGTGAGGCAGTGGTGGTAGAGGCAGTGGTGAGAGGCAGTGGTGGTAGAGGCAGTGGTGAGAGGCAGTGGTGGTAGAGGCAGTGGTGGTAGAGGCAGTGGTGGTAGAGGCAGTGGAGGTGGAGGCAGTGGTGGTAGAGGCAGAGGTGAGAGGCAGTGGTGGTAGAGGCAGTGGTGGTAGAGGCAGTGGTGAGAGGCAGTGGTAGTAGAGGCAGTGGTGAGTAAACAAGATTAAATGAAGGTTCGGGAGGGAGTTTTGTAAACAAACCAGTTATTGTTGTTACCAGCCTGACACGTACGAATTCTCTTCAATCCGTGAAGCTGACAATAATGCACTTAGCATTACAAACTCCGTTTTCTCTTATACTAACACGTCTGAAGGAGGAAAGATTGGGAAGATGTTTTCACAGCTGTAGCAAGAATGCCCGCCACCACCATCCTTCCCAGCCACCACATTCGTAATGACATACATATTTTATTCATTCTAGAGTGTATATCAGGTTTTTATGTTATTTATATTGTTTATTATGTCATATTAGATGAATTGTGATAGATAAATACGCTGTCGAGTTGATAATAGCTTCACAGTGAAGTACTATTTTGTCATGCCTCCTGACAGCAGGAACGGATTAATTATATTTCCATTATTTCTTATGGGAAAAATTAAATCGCCACTTGAACATTTCGCGTTGAGAACTAGCTCCTGGAACGGATTAAATTCGAATAGCGGGGGTCCACTGTATACTAGACTACAACATTGTGTCCCTCTAAATACTGCATTTCCATCTGTCCAAGATTCATTTTTCCTGTCTACATAAGAACATAAGAAAGAAGCCCATGCTAGGCAGGTCCTAATCTCCAAATGGCCCAAGCCAGTCAGGTCCAAGTCACATTCACTAAAGCAAACAGCACTGCGTCAGACCCAATGGCCTATGCCAGTCAGGTCCAACTCACACCAATCCACACCCACTAATGAATCTGCCTATTTTTAAAACAACACAAGGTTTTAGCTTCAGTGACACTACTCAGGAGTTTGTTCCACTCATCTATAACTCTATTACCAAATACCAAACCATTGCTTTCCTATATCCTTTCTAAACCTATATTTTTTCTAACCTGAACCCATTGCTGCAAGTCTTGTTTTGGTTAGATATTTTTACCACATTATTTACATCCCCTTTATTTATTCCTGTTTTCTATTTACACACCTCAATCATATCCTCCCTAAGGGGTAATTCAACGATAACGCATGAACTTCGTTATTTATGATCCGATATCTTTCTTTTTTTTTTTTGTACGTAAAGAAGCACCTTTCTATCATGCATGTATCAAGTTTCAAAAAGATAACCCAACAAACAACTGAGAAAAAAAATATTTACCAAATTTTTACCAAACATCATATATAAAAAATTCAGGGTGTCGAAGTGGGACTTGTAGAAGCTGTTTGGCATCACCTACGCATAAAACAATGCTAATCTGAATTTATCACGGTCAGCTTACTGTAATTTATCCCTATCTTCATTCTTAAAAAAAATAAAGCTTGTATGTTTTTGACATTTTGGTAAATATCTGACATTTACCCTCACATAAATCAAAAACTAATTATGACATCTCAAAAAATTCACCAACATTAATTAATACAACCTTATTTTATGTTGTCTGTGTATTTCATTTCATTCTTATGATTATTATAGATGCTAGAACAATATACTATAAATGAATAACTTACTTCCGAGATAATCCGCACGGAAGGTCGCGCAACCCAAAAAAAAATTTTTGTAGTAAAGTAGCATTTTTCTCAGCTTTATGGTGCATTACAAGTGTATATCATAGTTAACCCTCTGCGTTTTCTTTAATACAAGGCCCCTACAGGGTACAGGGTAACCCCCAATCCCTGTGAAGTACGTACTGGTTTACTCCGAGGTGGCGATAAAATGAATTACAGGTATCCCTCCACATTAGCGAATTCCACTTTCGCGGGCTTCGAACATTCGCGAATTCCCAGCTGCCCAATCATATTTATGTTGAGGGCTTTGAAGGTGATGAAGGACATTGATAGGAGCATAATTCCCTACAAAACTCTGTAGATATGAACATAAGAAAGGAAGAACACTGCAGCAGGCCTGTTGGCCCATACTAGGCAGGTCCTTCACAATCCATCCCACTAACAGAGCTACCCAAGAAATAAGCTTTGATAATTCTATTTACTCTTGTAAAGAGGAAACGGTCTCAGTTGCCAATCACAATAAGAACATAAGAAAGGAGGAACACTGCAATAGGCCTGTTGGCCCATACTAGGCATGTCCTTCACAAATTCAACCCATAAGAACATAAGAAAGAAGGAACACTGCAGCAGGCCTGTTGGCCCATACTAGGCAGGTCCTTCACAATCCGTCCCTCTAACAGAATATTTGCTCAACAAAATTTTCAATGCTACCCAAGAAATAAGCTTTGATAATTCTATTTACTCATGTGCGAGTCTCACTCATGAATTTATCCAACCTAAATTTGAAACTACCCAAGGTCCTAGCTTCAATAACCCTACTAGGCAGCCTGTTCCACTCATCAACTACCCTATTTCCAAGCCAATACTTTCCTATATCATTTCTAAATCTAAACTTATCTAACTTGAATCCATTATTGCGGGTTCTCTCTTGGAGAGATATCCTCAAGACCTTATTTATATCCCCTTTGTTAATACCCATTTTCCACTTGTATACCTCGATCATGTCTCCCCTCATTCTACGTCTTACAAGTGAATGTAATTTAAGGGTCTTCAATCTTTCCTCGTAAGGAAGATTTCTAATGCTATGTATTTATTTAGTCACTCTATGCTGAATGTTTTCTAATGAATTTATGTCCATTCTGTAATATGGAGACCAGAACTGAGCTGCGTAATCTAGGTGAGGCCTTACTAATGATGTATAAAGCTGTAATATAACCTCTGGACTTCTGTTGCTTACACTTCTTGATATAAATCCCAGTAATCTATTTGCCTTATTACGTACGCTTAGGCATTGCTGTCTTGGTTAAGGTTGCTGCTTACCATCACCCCCAAGTCCTTCTCGCAATCTGTATGGCTAAGTTCTACGTTATTTAACTTATAAGTGCTTGGGTTATGGACACTCCCGAGCTTCAGTACCTTGCATTTATCTGCATTGAACTGCATCTGCCACTTTTCTGACCACGAATTAAGTTTGTCTAAATCTTCCTGAAGTTCTATGACATCTATGTTTGAATCAATTATCCTACCTATCTTCGTGTCGTCAGCGAATTTGATCATGTCACTAGTAATTCCTCGTCAAGGTCATTGATATATATTATAAATAACAACGGGCCTAAAACTGATCCCTGTGGAACACCACTTGTTACAAGTCCCACTGGGTTTAACCCATTTATGCACACACTCTGCTTCCTATTGGTGAGCCATGACTCGATCCATGACAGCACTTTTCCCCCAATGCCATGAGCTGCCACTTTCTTTAACAGTCTCTGGTGCGGTACTCTATCAAAAGCCTTACTAAAGTCTAAATAAACAATATCAAATTCTTTATCGTGATCAACAGCCTCAAAAGCTTTACTGAAGAAGGTTAATAAATTAGATAGGCAGGAACGGCCCCTCGTGAATCCATGCTGAGTATCATTAATCAAATTATGGTTATCTAGATGGCTTCTAATAATATCAGCTATAATGACTCTAGTAATTTGCCTACAATTGAGGTCAGGCTTATTGGGCGGTAATTTGACGGTAGTGATTTGTCCCCTGCTTTAAAAATAGGAATTAATTTAGCCATCTTCCACATATCAGACACTACACCTATATTTGTCCAATCTCTTTTTAAACCTACCCAAGGTCCTATAAGAATATATAGGATATGTGGAAGATGGCTAATGTAATTCCTATTTTTAAAGCAGGGGACAAGTCACTACCGTCAAATTACCGCCCAATAAGCCTGACGTCAATTGTAGGCAAATTACTAGAGTCAATTATAGCTGATATTATTAGAAACCATCTAGATAACCATAATTTTATTAATGATACTCAACATGGATTCACGAGGGGCCGTTCCTGCCTATCTAATTTATTAGCCTTCTTCAGTGAAGCTTTTGAGGCTGTTGATCACGATAAAGAATTCGATATTGTTTATTTAGACTTTAGTAAGGCTTTTGATAGAGTACCACACCAGAGACTGTTAAAGAAAGTGGCAGCTCATGGCATTGGGGGAAAAGTGCTGTCATGGATCGAGTCATGGCTCACCAATAGGAAGCAGAGAGTGTGCATAAATGGGGTTAAATCCGAATGGGGACTTGTAACAAACAGGGATCAGTCTTAGGCCCGTTGTTATTTATAATATATATCAATGACCAACACTCTTATATGGGTGTGAAGCATGGGTTGCAAATGCTGCAGCGAGGAGGAGGCTGGAGGCAGTGGAGATGTCCTGTCTAAGGGCAATGTGTGGTGTTAATATTATGCAGAAAATTCGGAATGTGGAAATTAGGAGAAGGTGTGGAGTTACTAAAAGTATTTGTCAGAGGGCTGAAGAGGGGTTGTTGAGGTGGTTTGGTCATTTAGAGAGAATGGATCAAAGTAGAATGACTTGGAGAGCGTATAAATCTGTAGGGGAAGGAAGGCGGGGTAGGGGACGTCCTAGAAAAGGTTGGAGGGAAGGGGTAAAGGAGGTTTTATGGGCGAGGGGCTTGGACTTCCAGCAAGCATGTGTGAGCGTGTTAGATAGGAGTGAATGGAGACGAATGATTTTTGGGACATGACGATCTGTTGGAGTGTGAGCAGGGTAACATTTTGTGAAGGGATTCAGGGAAACCAGTTAATTGATTTAGTTGGACTTGAGTCCTGGAAATGGGAAGTACAATGCCTGCACTTTAAAGGAGGGGTCTGAGATAGTGACAGCTGGGAGGGACTATTCTCAGCTGTCGTATCTGAGCTCCTCTGCAAAGACAGCGATTATGTATGAGTGTGGTGAAAGTGTTGAATGATGATGAAAGTATTTTCTTTTTGGGGATTTTCTTTCTTTTTGGGTCACCCTGCCTCGGTGGGAGACGGCCGACTTGTTGAAAAAAAAAAAAAATCAATGACCTTGACGAGGGAATTACTAGTGATATGAGCAAATTCGCCGACGACACGAAGATAGGTAGGATAATTGATTCAAACATAGATGTCATAGAACTTCAGGAAGATTTAGACAAACTTAATTCGTGGTCAGAAAAGTGGCAGATGCAGTTCAATGTAGATAAATGCAAGGTTCTGAAGCTCGAGAGTGTCCATAACTCAAGCATTTATAAGTTAAATAACGTAGAACTTAGCCATACAGATTGCGTGAAGGACTTGGGGGTGATGGTAAGCAGCAACCTTAAACCACGACAGCAATGCCTAAGCGTACGTAATAAGGCAAATAGATTACTGGGATTTCTATCAAAAAGTGTTAGCAACAGAAGTCCAGAGGTTATATTACAGCTTTATACATCATTAGTAAGACCTCACCTAGATTACGCAGCTCAGTTCTGGTCTCCATATTACAGAATGGACATAAATTCGTTAGAAAACATTCAGCGTAGAATGACTAAATTAATACATAGCATTAGAAATCTTCCTTACGAAGATAGATTGAAGACCCTTAAATTACATTCACTTGTAAGACGTAGAATGAGGGGAGACATGATCGAGGTATACAAGTGGAAAATGGGTATTAACAAAGGGGATATAAATAAGGTCTTGAGGGTATCTCTCCAAGAGAGAACCCGCAATAATGGATTCAAGTTAGATAAGTTTAGATTTAGAAAGGATATAGGAAAGTATTGGTTTAGAAATAGGGTAGTTGATGAGTAGAACAGTCTGCCTAGTAGGGTTATTGAAGCAAGGACCTTGGGTAGTTTTAAATTTAGGTTGGATAAATTCATGAGTGAGAGGGGTTGGATTTGAGTGGAATTGCACATGAGTAAATCAAATTATCAAAGCTTATTTCTTGGGTAGCATTGAAAATTAGGTTGTACAAATATTCTGTTAGTGGGATGGAATGTGAAGGACGTGCCTAGTATGGGCCAACAGGCCTGCTGCAGTGTTCCTCCTTTCTTATGTTCTTATGTTCTTATAAGAAAGGAGGAACACTGCAGCAGGCCTGTTGGCCTATACTAGGCAGGTCCTTCACATTCCATCCCACTAACATAATAATAATAATAATAATAATAATAATAATAATAATAATTTTTATTTCAATGCATGTTACAAGTGTACAATGTTATTGGTAGTTACAATTATAAAACAATTATAAAACTGTAATGCAAGGAGAGCCACTGGCATGCCATGGCATTAGGGGCACTTTATTCTAGAGACTTATTCACTAAGTACTTAATGCTAAAGAAATTGATTTAGTTTATTCTAGTTCTGTATTATTTAAATTATTAAATGGTTATACATACTATTAAAAGACAATACAAGAGAAATTGGTTGAGTTTAATCTAGTTGTAGAATTTATTTCAAATTACAGTATGTTGATGCTATACTAGTATAATAACAATACTAGAAATAGTTTTTAGAGTTTCTTCTAGATATATATTTTATTTCAAATTAAGAAAATGATGATACTATAAGATTTTAAATGACAATATGATGATATGAAATTGCAACAAGTGTTAAGGAGGATGAACATATCAAATTGAGATCATCTTAAGTAAAATAATATTGGGTTTGGAAGTTTGTTACAGTATGAGTATTTAGTATAGGGTGAGTAGGTGATTTTTGAGAAGAGTCTTGAATTGATTTTCCGACAAGGTTAACTTGATATTTACT
>WNWK01036365.1:0-19206 GCA_009830355.1 Cherax destructor | reverse complement strand
TTTTCCCACACTAGCCGGGGGTGGCCAGAAGGGCCCATTTAAGAAAAAGGGTTACCATCATGGGTTTCAACCACAAGAAGACAGACTAGGAAAATCGGGAACCCACAGGGGGGGCCCGGGAATTTAGAGAGCCAAGATGGTGGAGGTGGTGCGGGAAAGCTTAAAAAAAACCAAAAATTTTAAAGGACAACCAGAAAAAAAGGAGACGATGAACCACTAAGGCGGGCTCACAATCACCTTCAACAGTTCAGACATAGGGAAAGCCCTACACGAAACGCCCCCGGCGCTAGCGATCACGGGCCCCAGTTTCCAAACATTAGAAAACTTATAAATGAAGGGTAAAAATACCTGACACAATGGAAAAATAAACACATAAGCAGTATAATGTGATCCTTTATTGACAACGTTAGGCCCACAAACAGAATCTACCTGGGTGAAAGGAACATGAGTATTTATAGGATAGAGTCAGGTGGAGAATGCTGGGTAGGTTGGACCGAACCGGCATGTGACAATCTTCCGAGCAGGGTGATAGAGATTGGGAAGATATGAGAGACCTTCTGGCAGTGTTCCTCCATTCTTATGTTCTTATGTGGGATAACGATGAAAAGCTTGGCAAGGGCTTCAGCTATGTTATAGAAGCCGTTGTTTTAGTTGAAGTTGTTGGATAAACAGATAGTGATGATTCCAGAATTCTGCGGTATTGAGTGTTGTCTTCTCTGGCGATGAGTCTTGCGTTTCTGTAGTTGATTAAATGGTTGTGTGAATTTCGGTGTTGAACACAGGCATTCCTTAAATCGTCAGATCTGCCAGCGTACTGGTGTTCTGAAATGAGTTAACAATATGGGCAGCACTAGAAAGACGGGAGAAACCAAACTCAGGAAAGGGAATTACCATATGAGGCAATTCCTGCATGAGGTGCAATGAGTAAGATAGCTAGAGGGATAGACAGTAAATGAAATAATGGAACACGTGACCGCAGAGTGCAAAGAAGTTTGTGTCAAGTTGCAACAGAAACAATGGGAAGACTAGAGTAAGCCCATGGTTTACCGAGGTGTGAAGAGGCCAAAACAAAGTGTGTTAGAGCATGTGGAAAAATATAAGGTAAAGGAGCTGATCCGAAGACCCAAATGAATGACATAGCATCAAAACCCAAATCTGACCCAAAGTTGCTATACAGCCACATAGGGGGAAAACAACAGTCAAGAACCAGGTTCTCAGGCTAAAGAAGGAAGGGGGGGAGCTCACGGGGATTGACCGGGAAGTATGTGAGAAGCTCAGCTCAAGAATAAACCCCTGGTTTTGTTTAAGTGGGAGCTGGACAGATACCTAAAGTCAATGCCGGATCAGCCGGGCTGTGGTTCGTATGATGGACTACGGGCCAGCAGTAACAGTCTAGTTGATCAGGCCCTGATCCACCGGGAGGCCTGGTCATGGACAGGGCCGGGGGGCGTTGATCCCCGGAATACCTTCCAGGTAGGTAGAAGATTCAGGGAGGTATTCACAGTGGAGACAGAAGCTTCCAGCAAACCGAAGGGAAGGTCCCCCCCCCCCCCCCCCCCCCCCCCCCCCCCCCCCCCCCCCCCCCCCCCCCCCCCCCCCCCCCCCCCCCCCCCCCCCCCCCCCCCCCCCCCCCCCCCCCCCCCCCCCCCCCCCCCCCCCCGGGGGGGGGGGGGGGGGGGGGGGGGGGGGGGGGGGGGGGGGGGGGGGGGGGGGGGGGGGGGGGGGGGGGGGGGGGGGGGGGGGGGGGGGGGGGGGGGGGGGGGGGGGGGGGGGGGGGGGGGGGGGGGGGGGGGGGGGGGGGGGGGGGGGGGGGGGGGGGGGGGGGGGGGGGGGGGGGGGGGTCCTGCGAGGAGAGGTTGAGGGAAATCAACCTGACGACGTTGGGGAGGAGAGAAGGGATAGAGGGACATGATAACAACATATAAAATACTGAGAGGAACTGACGAGGTGGATAGGGACAGAATGTTTCAGTAAAAAGGGGGTCACAGCTGAAAGTTGAAAACTCAGATGAGTCACAGGGATGTTAGGGTATTTCTTCAGTCAGAGAGTTGTCAGGATGTGGAATAATCTTTAGAGTGATGTAGTAGAGGCAGGATCCATACATAGCTTTAGGAAGAGGTTCGATAAAGTCATGGAGTAGGGAGAGATGGACATAGTAGAAACCAGCGAAGAGGCGGAGCCAGGAGCTGTGAATCTACCCTGAAACCCCCAGCTAAGTGAGTACAACTAGGTGAGTACACACACTTAAACTCAGGGACATGTACTAGAAGTCAAATATCACATACGGGGAGAAAACACGTCACTAAATTTACATAAATATGTAAAAATTTTTCAACACGCTGGCCGTCTCCCACCGGGGCAGGGTTCCCGGGAAAAAGAAACAATTTCACCATCATTCACATTATGACTGTCTTGCTAGAGGCGGTCAGATACGACAGTTTAGATGTCCCTCTAAACAACAGATCTTCCAAACCCCTTCGACCTGCAAGACTTAAGCCTGGCTAACGGGTTTCCATGAATACCTTCACAAAATATTACCATGCTCACACTCCAACAGCTCATTAAGTCTGAAAAAACATTTGTCTCCATTCATCTCTAATATACTCACACATGCCTGTTGTATGTCCAAGCCCGTACCACACAAAACTCCCTTTACACCCCTTCTCTCCATCCTTCCTAGGACGATCCCTACCCTACCTCCCTCCACTACAGATTTATGCACATTCCAAGTCATCCTATTTTGCTTCATCCTCTAAATGACAAAACCACCTCAACAACCCGTCCTCAGTCCTCAGGATAATACGTTTAGTACGCATCTCTTCCTAATCTTCAAAGTATGAGTTCTCTGAATGTTATTTACTCCACACACGGCCCTCAGTAACAATATTTCTACTGTCCAGCCTCCTGCTCGCTGCAACATTCACAACCTATTATTCACACCCATATAAGAGTCTTTGTACCAATATTCATTCATACGTTACCCTCTTTGCCTCCATGGATATCTTGGTCTCCAAAGACTCCTCAGATCACCACCCACATTTTCCTTCATCAATTCTATGGTTTACCTCGTCTTTCTTATACCCATCCGCTGAGAATTCCACTCCCAAATATCTGAACACATTCACATTCCATGTGTATATTATCTTGTATCTTTCATGACTGCGTTTCAGAAAGAACAAATCAAGGGACTTCAACCGTTCGCAGTAATTTAGGTGCTTTATCGTAATTATACGTGTCGTAAAAGTTGTCTGTATATTCTCAAGGTCTACAGTTTTGCCTGCCTTCAAAGGGCCCGTTAGTGTACAGCAATACTCTAGCCTATGGAGAACAAGCGATTTGAAGAGAATCATCATGGGCTTGGCATCTCTAGTTTTGAAGGTTCTCATTATCCATCCTCTCATTTTTCAAGCAGATATGGTAGAAACATTGTTGTGATCTTTGAAAGTAGGATTCTTCGACACTATCTCTCACAGGTCCTTTACATTAGCTTTTCGCTCTCTTGTGTGGTTGGAATTTATGTTATACTCCGATACAGTTTTAATTTCCTCGAGTTTTCCATAGCAGAGTAATTCAAATTTCTCTTCAATGAACTTCATATTGTTTTCTGCGGTCCATTAAAAGATTGCGTAATGTCCTCTTGGAGATTTGTAGTGCCTTCGATGGCTGACACTGTCATCCAAATTCGGGTGTCATCCGCAAAGGAAGACACGGTGCTGTGGCTTACATCTCTGAGGATGAGGAGCAGAATGGAAGCGAGTATTGTACATTGTGGAACAGAGCTTTTCACTGTAGCCGCCTCTGACTTTACTCTATTTACTATTACGCTTTGTGTTCTATTTGCTAAGAAGTTATAGATCCTTCTATCCACTTTTCTTGTTATCGCTTTATCACGCATTTTGTGTACTATTACACCATGATCGCTCTTGTTGAAGGGTTTCGCAAAGTCTATGTATTCTACATCTGCATTTTGTTTTTCCTCCAGTGCATCCAAGACCATGTCATAGTGGTCCAGTAGTGGGGACAGGCAGAAGCGACCTGCTCTAAACCTAGCTGCCCTGGGTTGTGCAACTGACTGGTATCTAAGTGTGTGGTGATCTTGCTTCTTAGAACTCTTTCAAAGATTTTTGTGATGTGAGACGTTCGTGCTATCAGTCTGTAATTCTTGGCAATTGCTGTACTGCCACCTTTGTGGAGCGGGGCTGTGTCTGTTGTTTTAGTGACTGTGGGATGACCCATGCTCCCTCTGCATAGAATACTTAAGGCACGTGAAGGGGTTCTTGATGAATACGGAGTTCCATGAGTCTGAGCTGCGGCAGAGTGCATGGTAATGTCATTTATTGTTTTTTAGTCTTGTGGTGTTAGAATAATATCAGAAATTTTTGAAGTACCCAAATTTTGAGTCTCGGACATTTATGCCTTTTCTAAATCCATAAAAGTAAGTGAACCTCCTTGTTCATCTGTAATCTTGTTCTTCGTCTTACCCTTAATTCTTTCAATATCCTTACCATACACTTTACCTGTTATGCTAAGTAGACTTATTTCCTATAATTTTACACAATTTTATCTTCCTTCGCTTTATATAAAGGAACTATGCAGTTCTTTGCCAGTCCCTAGGTAACTTCCTTCTTTCATTCATTTATTGAACAAAAGTACCAACCACTCCAAAACTATACACTCACCTGTTTTTAACATTTCTGTCACGATCCCATCAATCCCAGCTGATTTACCCAATTTCATTTTACGAACAGCCTCACGCACCTTCCTTACACTCACATCTGGTTCTTCTAACTCTAAAAGATGTAATACCTCCTGGCCAATGCATGAAATTACTGCCTCCTGTCTTCATCAACATTTAAAATTCCTCAAAATATTCCCAATCTTCCCAGTACCTAACAACTCCCATCTACTAACTCCCTATTTTATTTTTAACTGTCAAGTCCACTTGTACTAAGGCTTTTTCAACTTATTTATATCACTCCCAAACTTTTTCTATTCTCAGTATAATTTGTTGAGAGGACCTCACTATTCCTCATTGCCATTTTACATCATACTTAAAATGACAATATGGTATTAAATAATTTAACACTTTTATGTCAAACACACCTCCTGACATACATAAGGACACAGGCTAACTATAACAAGGACACACTACCATAACACGGACAACACTACATACCAGGACACTACCATAACCAGGTACAACACTACCATACACTGGTACACAGCTATCATAACACAGGACACACATACCATAACACTGGAACATCCACTATCACATACATAACACAGGTACACACGCTACCATAACACAGGACACACCATAACACTGACACCACATACCAGGACCACACTACCATACACAGGCACACACTACCATAACACAGGACACACGTCACCTACCATAACACAGGTACACACCTACCATAACACAGGTACACACCTACCATAACACAGGTACACACACTACCATAACACAGGACACACACTACCATAACACAGGACACACACTACCATAACACAGGTACACACACTACCATAACACAGGACACACCTACCATAACACAGGCACACACACTACCATAACACAGGTACACACCTACCATAACACAGGTACACACCTACCATAACACAGGTACACACTACCATAACACAGGCACACTACCATACCAGACACACACTACCATAACACAGGCATGCATCACGGTACCATAACACAGGCACACTACCATACACGTATGTTACAGGACACACGCTACCATAACACAGGTACACACACATAACACGGCAACTACCATAACACAGGACACAGCACAAAACACAGGACACACTCCCATAACACAGGTCACACACTACATAACACGGTACACCACTACCATAACAGGTCACACACTACCATAACACAGGACACACACTACCATAACACAGGTACACACACTACCATAACACAGGTACACACACTACCATAACACAGGTACACACACTACCATAACACAGGACACACACTACCATAACACAGGTACACACACTACCATAACACAGGCACACACCTACCATAACACAGGTACACACACTACCATAACACAGGCACACACACTACCATAACACAGGCACACACCTACCATAACACAGGCACACACACTACCATAACACAGGTACACACACTACCATAACACAGGCACACACTACCATAACACAGGACACAGCTACCATAACACAGGTACACACACTACCATAACACAGGTACACAACTACCATAACATCAGGCACACACACTACCATAACACAGGCACACACGCTACCATAACACAGGCACACACACTACCATAACACAGGTACACACACTACCATAACACAGGCACACACACCACCATAACACGGTACACACCTACCATAACACAGGTACACACACTACCATAACACAGGACACACACTACCATAACACAGGCACACACACTACCATAACACAGGCACACACACTACCATAACACAGGTACACACGCTACCATAACACAGGTACACACACTACCATAACACAGGTACACACACTACCATAACACAGGTACACACACTACCATAACACAGGTACACACACTACCATAACACAGGTACACACACTACCATAACACAGGTACACACACTACCATAACACAGGTACACACCTACCATAACACAGGCACACACACTACCATAACACAGGTACACACACTACCATAACACAGGTACACACCTACCATAACACAGGTACACACACTACCATAACACAGGCACACACACTACCATAACACAGGTACACACACTACCATAACACAGGTACACACACACTACAATAACACAGGTACACACACTACCATAACACAGGCACACACACTACCATAACACTGGTACACATGCCATCATAACTCAGGTACACACACTACCATAACACAGGTACACACACTACCATAACACAGGCACACACACTACCATAACACAGGTACACACACTCCATAATCAGGTACACACACTACCATAACACAGGTACACACACTACCATAACACAGGTACACACACTACCATAACACAGGCACACACACTACCATAACACAGGTACACACACTACCATAACACAGGCACACACCTACCATAACACTGGTACACATGCCATCAAACTGGTACACACACTACCATAACACAGGACACACACTACCATAACACAGGACACACACTACCATAACACAGGACACACACTACCATAACACAGGTACACACCTACCATAACACAGGTACACACCTACCATAACACAGGTACACACACTACCATAACACAGGTACACACACTACCATAACACAGGTACACACCTACCATAACACAGGTACACACCTACCATAACTCAGGTACACACACTACCATAACACAGGTACACACGCTACCATAACACAGGTACACACACTACCATAACACAGGTACACACGCTACCATACACAGGTACACACGCTACCATAACACAGGTACACACACTACCATAACACAGGACACACGCCATACCATAACTCAGGTACACACACTACCATAACACAGGTACACACACTACCATAACACAGGACACAACTACCATAACACTGGTACACATGCCATCATAACTCAGGTACACACACTACCATAACACAGGTACACACGCTACCATAACACAGGCACACACACTACCATAACACAGGTACACACGCTACCATAACACAGGTACACACGCTACCATAACACAGGTACACACCTACCATAACACAGGTACACACACTACCATAACACAGGTACACACACTACCATAACACAGGTACACACACTACCATAACACAGGTACACACACTACCATAACACAGGTACACACACTACCATAACACAGGTACACACACTACCATAACACATGTACACACACTACCATAACACAGGCACACACACTACCATAACACAGGTACACACACTACCATAACACAGGCACACACACTACCATAACACAGGTACACACACTACCATAACACAGGCACACACACTACCATAACACTGGTACACATGCCATCATAACTCAGGTACACACACTACCATAACACAGGCACACACACTACCATAACACAGGACACACACTACCATAACACTGGTACAATGCCATCATAACTCAGGTACACACACTACCATAACACAGGCACACACACTACCATAACACAGGCACACACGCTACCATAACTCCGGTACACACACTACCATAACACAGGCACACACTACCATAACACAGGCACACACACTACCATAACACAGGCACACACACTACCATAACACAGGCACACACACAACCATAACACAGGCACACACACTACCATAACACTGGCACACACACACACCATAACACAGGCACACACGCTACCATAACACAGGCACACACGCTACCATAACTCAGGTACACACACTACCATAACACTGGTACACATGCCATCATAACTCAGGCACACACACTACCATAACACTGGTACACATGCCATCATAACTCAGGCACACACACTACCATAACACTGGCACACACACTACCATAACACTGGCACAAACACTACCAATACACTGGTACACACACTACCATAACACAGGTGTGGATTTTTTTTACATAATTTTCCTAAATGTAGAACACATAAATGAATAATATAATAAGTGCGTATTAAAATGTGATGCTATTTGGACCCTTCGATAAATTTTATGTGAAGGGGGGTGTGAAACAGCAGGGGGAGTGACGCCATAGAGACGCCATAATGAATTTGATATGTGAACTCTGGACTGAATCGTGCAATGTAATCAGGCGTTCTCGAAGGTCAACTCGTGTATGTCGGCCTCAATCTGTAATTTAGAAATTGTTGACACATTCCTGATAAAGAATTGGGATAAATGGTATGGAAAACCCTTACAATTCGGCAACACGTGCGAAAAAATAGAGGACACCAATTCTCCCAGGAGCGCACCTCAGCTAAGTGATGCTTACCCATAATGTACAGTAGTTTTTTTGCGTTGGACATCTTAAATTCTAGCTGTTAGGGATAGGTTAGGGTGTTCCATCAGCAATAAGTATCTTCCTGTGACAAATGGTAAGAGGTAATACAAATTTCCTTTCTAATTACACTATTTTAATTAATGTACAATAATTATATTCTGTGTACCCAGCAAGCCTAATCATATACAGTCTACACCACTTTAATTTACCAGAGAAATTGCTTTTAATATTGTAATTATTAATTTAATGCTAAGTCTAAGTTTTTTGTGGGGAGTGGTAGGAAGTGGGCATCGAGCGAGTGACAGTTTGGCGACCTGCTGTGACTAAGTCCCATTTACCTCACTCAAATTACTTGCAGGTAATAATTCAGATAATACCCTGTAAACCTCCTGCATGTAATTTCCCACAACAGGCGCGCACACAAAGCTAACCTGACACAGGCACAAAATCCTTATAACACAGGCACAAAATCTACCATAACACAGGCACACACGCTACCCTGACATAGGCACACACGCTACCATAACACAGGCACTTAAAAGCTACCATAACACAGGCACAAAAGTTACCATAACACTTCACTTTCCCAAGAATCCAGTGATTATTGACTATTTTTTTTAATTTCATGCAATATAAAATATGAATATTGTATAGGTACATGAATATAGGTAGGTCGGAAATTACGTACGTATATGATTGTGATTTGTAAGAGTGTAGGCGGGTAGTTAGGAAGGTAAATAGGTAAGGCGAAAAGTTAGAGCATAAATATGTGTTTTATGGTGCAAGAGGCTGGGAAATATACGAATAATCTTTCCCACGGAGAAAAGATGCATGTGTTTAACCTAGTTTACCTAAAGAGGGATTAGTATTGATGGCCTGAGAAGTGAAGCAAACATTTCTGCTTTAGGTTGAAAGCTACCGGGAATAATTCCTCTTTACTCAGTGAAAAGGTTCAAGCGATTAATGCAGTTTAATTAAGGAGGAATTAGTAAGTGTACAGGGCCAGGGAAGTGAAGCAAGGAGGTAGGGGCACTGTTGTATGTCATACATGTGTATAAGTCCGTCTGTATGCTGGTCAGTATTGTGTCAGCCATACGTTAACAATTTTGACATTTATACAACTGGACATGAATGTATACATGACTAACGTCGTAACCACTTAACTGCTGGACACGTATGTATGACTGACATAGTTTGGACCACCATAAACGGTTTAATCATACATATACTTGGCAATCAGTCTAGTGCAGCGTTTCAAAACCAAGAAAACAATGAGCAAGATTTTGCCAAGTGCTTTGGAGAAGAAATATGACTCACGAAATCGTAATGACACGAGTCTCAAAACTCCAGACCGTCGCGTAAGCCACTGGGCCAGCTAGCTTCAATAAGATTCATCCAACTAGGAGAAAATGTATTGACTTCAAGTGACGAGATTTGAACTTTAAAGAAGACTGAATCTTTAGAAAAATCATGTTGTAAAAGGAAATCCTAAGATGTTTCAACTACTCCTGGGGCTTAAAAGTGAAGAAGGATATCAGCAAATTTTAAATCTCATTGAAACCCTCCTGGAAAAACTGTGGATGGAAATCGAATATTATTTTTCCTCCCTTTCAGCAGAAATGTATGACTGGGTGAGGGTTCCATACTCTGGATCTTCTGTTCGTCCTGAGACTTTGACTTTTAGAGAAGAGGAAGAACTTTGAGAGCTACAGTCTGATCGTACACCTATGATGAGATTTACTGACGTATCCCTGGACAAGTTCTGGGTTTCTGTGAAAGAAGAGTATCCTGCCATTCAAGGGAAAACAATAAATATATTTCTGCAGTTTTTCAACCTCTTACATGTGTCAACAAGCATTTTCTTATGTAACAAGTATCAAGAGCAAAGACAGAAAACGTCTCCTTTCAGTTGAAGATGAAATCCGTGTGCGTTTATCCGTGTGTTTATCTAAATTTCGACCCCGAATTTAAGTATTTTTGTATCAATAGACAACCACAGGTTTCACATTAGAGAAGAAAATTTTGTTATCAAAATTGGTTTCAAAAATATCTTATATTTGTTCATATGACATTTTACCTTGATTTATCTTATGCCTTTTCAACATTGTCACTAAACGATTAAGTTATTGTAGTAGTTCTTATATGTTTTCGTTCTGTTTATTTGTGTTATGTATGACATTGGTTGTGTTCATTTATTTTTGTTTACAGATATGGTTATTTTTTGTGAATTTAAACCTCCGTATAAGATCTCTTTGATAAGCAGTTTGATTTTAGTTATTTTTTTTTTCGTTGTCAAAATAAACTTGAGAAAAAGTAAGTTATTTTTTGCTTAATCCAGTTATCAGAAAAAAAAATTCTTATGAACTTAAGTTTATAAAAGAGAAAGATATTAATAATGGTATATTATAATTTTTATATATGGGTTCCCTGGGACATGGAAATTATTTCAAGGGTTAAGCAAGGATAAAAGGGTTGAGAAACGCTTGTCTAGTGGTTGCTGCTGCGTCAGTCATATAGACACACATGCAGAACCACAGTGAAAAAATAGCGAAGTTCCAAGCACTTTCGTGACTTCTCACATGATCAAGGAAGAAGTCACGAAAGCGCTTGAAATTTCGCTAATTTTTCATAGTGGTTGTTCTGCATATTGTGTTATCACCTGTTTACTGTGATCTTATTGCATATATACACATGTCCAGCAGCTTTGTTGTCACTACTGTATCTGTCAGACATATATTTGCCCGGCATCATAGTAGTCAGTTTCATGTTAATCACACATACATATACATGTCACTATATTTATGTGTGAGTCACTATTGTGTCATTCATGTCTAGGGGTAACGTGATTGCTACAGTGTCAGTCATGCAAATTTATGTAGACGGGTATAGAGGAAAACAGAATTGTATGATGACCATACTTACGGGGATGGAGTATTATCTACAGTGGGAGACGCTGAAACCAATGAGGATCCTACAGTGTCATAGGAATGAGACGCGATTTCTTTGCCTCCGAGGAGAATAACTCAAATTTCTTGGATCAAGAGCTCTTCACCAGTATCAAGAGACGCCATTTTCCATCCCAGAAGGACAATGAGGACGGGCTGTTTAGAATAAATGAAAGAGATGCATTCATAGGCCTACAGTAACTAACAAACTGTCTTCCTAAAATCTAAGTTTATTACTCTCATTTACATTAGGTTAGGATAAATTAATTAAAGTTAGGACGATTTGGTTACACTTATCTTTTAATAAAAAACTTTCCAATTATAACAATATATAATGTTAATAAATGTTTTCTAAACGATTATTTGCGTCGTTCTTGCAGGCCGGGTAGCAATAATAAGACTTCAGAGGCTTCTTACTTTATTTGCGATATCGATGGGTACACAGGCAGAGTGTTTGTGCCCATGGCCCGGGTGGGCCATGTCCATGCGAGGGAGAGAGAGTAGGCCTTGTTGACTCTAGGATGCCTGAATGAGAAGTGAGAGGGGAACATGGTGGGGCAGACTGGCATGCCCACCGGCTTGCCCTCTGGGGAAAACTATGGGAACTAGGCATGTAGGCTTACTGGCGCTACATTTTGCTCGGCCACCTACCCATGGTCGACCCTGACCATGACTGGCTATAAAAAAAACCTCAGTCTCTCTCTCGCAGGAACAGGGCACAGAACACAAAATAAAAACATGTATATATACACATGTGGACATGGAAAAAAAAAAACTTCCTACAGAGAGGGAAGAAAAAAAAGGTGTGCTACGTGGTCTAAGGCAGTGAGCATTGGTGGGCATAACAAATAACCAAAAAAGGCACAATACCGTGACTGGAACAATACACACACAACCAGCACATATAAAAAAAGGGAGAGGAGCTTACTACGACGTTTCGGTCCGACTTGGACCATTTACAAAGTCACACTAACACTAACAGGACAGGAAGAAGGGGTATTTTTAGGCAGGCAGACAGGGGAGGGCACAAAAAAGTGGTGGAGGGGTAATAATGGAGGTAGTAGTGGTAGTAGTAGTAGTGGAGTCAGTCATATTCTAGGAAAGGAGCACTGCAATGAAGCTGGCGGCCCGCATAGGGTAAGGACAACAACACAGAGGGGAAAAATGAAAATAAAATAAAATAAAAAAGGACAAATACAAGGCAAAAGAAAAGAAAGAAAACACAGAGGAGAAAGGAGAAAGAGGAGAAGGGGCAAGAGATAGAAGGGGAAGGAATCAGGTTAAGTCACGGGTGTTCTGAAGTTTGGAGCATTTAACAATGTAATGGGAGAGGAAAGCATCTACAGAGACAAAGCCAAGGCTAAGATTTATACAGGGAAAGTTGTGTATAAGGAAGGATTCAACCAGACGGCGACTGTGAATGTTGGACGTAGGGTAGACAGTTTTAGCAGAAGACCAATCAATAGGATGACTGTGATCTCTGACATGACAGAAAAGAGCATTATTAGTGTCGGCAAGCCTAACACTATTTTTGTGCTCCCTAAGTCTGTCAGAAAGAGATCGGCCAGTTTCTCCAAAGTACTGAAGAGGACAGGAGGAGCAAGAAATAGAGTGGACACCAGGAGAATCTATAGAGGGAGGGGAGGTATGAACTAGATTAGTGCGAAGAGTGTTAGTCTGGCAAAAGGTAAGTTTGATGTCTAAGGAACGGAGAGAGTTGTTGAGATTAGAGAGACCAGAGATGTAGGGAAGGCAGAGTACTGGAGAGTTCCCAAAAGTAGAGGGTTTAGGAGAGAAGAAAGTCCGTTTGGCACGAGAGAAAGCAGAGTCTATGAAATGGGAAGGGTAGCCCAGGCGGGAAAATGAATTATGAAGAGTGGAAATTTCTGCTTCAAGGAACTGAGGATCACAAATGCGGAGAGCACGGAGAAAGAGGGAGATAAGAACACTTTTCTTGACAGATGAAGCATGATAAGAAAAGTAGTGAATGTACATGCCACTGTGCATAGGCTTGCGGTACACGGAAAAGGCAAAACCTGTAACTGAGCGGTGGACATGAACATCAAGGAAAGGAAGCAAAGAATTAGATTCCCAATCAGCTTTAAACTTAATGGAAGGGGCAAGATTATTAAGAGCATCAAGAAATGGTTGGAAGAGACTTGAGTCATGAGGCCAAAGAGCAAAGATGTCATCTACATAGCGGAGCCAGAGTGAAGGACGTACATCAGTAGTGGGAAGAAGAACAGTCTCGAAGTATTCCATGTAAAGATTAGCAAGAACAGGAGATAGAGGAGAGCCCATAGCGACACCAAAGGTTTGAGAATAATATTTACCTTGAAAAGAAAAGGAATTAGAGTCCACACAAAGGCGGGTTCGCTCTCTCCCGACCTGTAAGATGCTTAGTCTTGATGTCGAGTTCCTCTTCACTAATGTCCCTTTGGACGATGTCCTTAATTTTCTTAGAGAGAAGGCCAGTGAAGGGTTACTTCATCTCCCTATACCTACTGATGTCTTTCTTGATCTTATCCGCCTTTGTGTGGACTCTAATTGGGTAACAGTCACCCATCCCATTGTCTCAGCCACAGTGAAATATTGATTATGATTAGAAGGATGAGTTTCACTTCTTCAGGAAGTTATATTTCCGTCACTTAGCATGATATATGTAAGCCAGGTTTGTTTATGTAAGTTGCTGAAGAAAGATTTGGTTCTTTTCCAGGACTGAGACAAAGAGAATTTAAATTAACAATGTTCGCTTCAGATGTTTCATGCGTGGATTCTTGACTTGCCAGTGGTAGTGATTGTGGTTGTAGTAGTGGTGGTGATGTTATAAATGGTGGTGATAGTTGTTGTATTTGTGGGGATGTAAAAGGAAGTCGTAAGAGTGGTGGTCGTGGTGGGGAAGAGGTGGAGGTGATGATAATGGCTGGGGTCACAGTGATGGTAGCAGCAGAGAAGTTGTGAAGGGAACGACACTGTTGGTGATAACAATCTTGGTAGCAGTAGTTGTGAAGGGAACGACACTGTTGGTGATAACAATCTTGGTAGCAGTAGGGTACCATTGATGGTAATGTTATTAGTGATGGTCTTGAGTTAAAGGCACATAATTTAAGTTTACTTCCAGAATTCACCTGACTCCCAGCAATTGTGGCCGCCAGTTGGCATGCCCAGACTGATCATACGTAACACCATGTGTTAGGAATATTTATAGCTGCCGGTGTCTTTTGTATTTTCTGGCATGGGTTAAGGTGTCGCTTCCTAGCAGCATTGCTTGTTGCTTCGTTGAAGTGAAGGAGCGAACATCCTCTAGCGTCTAGAACATGTAAGGTAATTTAATCGCGAATTTGTTCTTCATTTATTGACTTGTTTTATCTTATAATCAGTTGATAGTTCCAGAAATACTGAATATTGGGTTGTTATATTTTACACTGTTATGGTTACTACTAACGATTTTCGCTAAGTTAACGTAATTTCTCCCATTTTTTCCGCCTTCGCCGACTTGAGTATTTTTTTCCTTGACAGACTCGTAACCTTTGTTTGTTGTAAGTTCTATCTACAACTCAGTCATCAACTGTGATATTAGGAGCACCAGAGACTGGCTGACACATTATGGACTCCATGTCTCGACAGTGGAAGGAAGGTAGCAGCCACATCCACTCATCCTTTCCGAGGAGTTCAAAATTTATCATGGGACTGTGCTGCTAGGTTACCTTTGAACATCCAGCCATTCTGAGATCATAACCATAGAGAAGCACCTTCCCAAAACCATCGTCACCGTGAATGCTATGCCAAGTGGTTTCTTCTGACTACACTATCTACGTCTGTGTCTCTCTTGGTTTTATTTTATTCATGTATAAAATATCTTTCATTATTCATTCTTTTTATTGTACCTCATTTTGATTATATTCCCTTTAGTTTTACACATTAGTAATTTTAATAACACGAAAATTACTTATGTGTGACAGTGAAAAACAGTTTACCTTGAATAGTGGCGACCCTAACAGGACCAGCAACTACATCCTCTTATCCGTATCTGTAAAACATTTTGTAAACAAATGTATCAAATAGTTGTGAGTGTGCTACTGTTTAGCTCTGCCCATATAATGTTGGAGCTGCGGAACACTGGTAATAATACTTGCCAGCGTCTGTTATGTGTGTGTTCTTAGAATAGGAAAAGTGGTCTCTAACTCTGACGGGAAGATATAGAATCAAGTGTGTAAACGAGTTGTCCCTCTTATATTGAAATAACTGTTTCTGTTGTTAGTCAAAGTGTTGTTCCTCATTCTCCATGGTGTATGTTATGTACTCTTCTGTTTTCTTTCTCTGGTTGTTGCTTTATTTTGGAGTTTCCAGGAGACATAGTATAAGTTCAGACTTGGTAATTGTTTCGGTCATTTTTGTATAGCATTTTCTTTCTCACACTGGAGTCTTATGAATTCCGGTTGAAAGCTGGGGAAAAAATGAGATAATCTGGGACTCAGCTTCAGTCCTTAATTTCTTCAGAGGAAAGAGAAAAAATATCTCGTGAGGGAAAATGTACGTTCTTGATGAAAGGAGAGAGAAAAAGATATAAGTTAGAGGAAAGGAAAAGTTGGAAAGAGAAGGAAAAAAATAAGAAAATAGCAAGGGAGTATAACGCTCAAGCTAGAGATGCAGGAATCAAAATGGAGGGAATTGAAGAGGAAGCAAAACAGATAAAGAAAAAAGATCATATCTATAAGAAATTAAAACTATCTTAACAGAAAATAGAAATGGGCGTAACTGAGTATCCTTAACCAGAAACAAATGTGAGGATGCCACAAATTCCACCTTTCACACAACAGGATGACATGACAGCATATATAATAAAATTCGAGAAAACAGCCACGTATTGTCAATGGCAGCCATTCACCAGATTACTTCTCTCCGGTTTTGCTTGAAATGCATATTCCACTTTACCATCTGATGTAGTAACTGACTATAATAATAATAATAATAATATCTTTATTTTACTACAAGTACATGTACATGGTATACAGGCCTAGCTGACATCAGTGACATACTACAATATAGAAAGTCCCTTGTTATGCTGAGCATTTCGGGCAGATTAGGTCAGTGTCCTAGGATGCGACTCACACAAGTCGACTAACACCCAGGTACCCATTTTACTGATGGGGAACATAGACAACAGGTGTAAAGAAACACGCCCAATGTTTCTGCCCTGGCTGGGAATCGAACCCAGGCCCTCGCCGTGTGAAGCGAGAGCTTTATCCACCAGACCACCAGAGCCTTGAAGAGGGGTTACGTCATCAGACCTGATGTTTGACTGCCGGGCCGGCTTGACTGACAGTGTCATCGAGACTCTCCCCTATTCAACACTGGAGAGTCCACCAGCTCACTGACATACTACTGGAGTTCGTCAGTCAGACCTGCATGAGAGTTGCAGTGTGGTGCTGGTGACAAGCTCCCTGACATACTACTGGAGTTCGCCAGTCAGACCTGCGTGAGAGTTGCAGACTCATGCAGTGTGGTGCTGGTGATAGCCTACAGTGCAGAGAGAACGAGAGAACTGGAAGCTATTCTCTCTAGACTGTGTTACTCGAAAGCAGCTTTGTACTTGTGATGTTTGCAAGGCCAAGTACAGTGTCGGTGTTCTCTTCCTGCTTGATATGAGGACACTGTTATGAGGAGAGCGGAAAGGTCACCAGAATCTATGTACCTGCGACGATGTACCTGCGACGATGTACCTGCGACGATGTATCTGCGACGATGTACCTGAGATTGTTTACCCGGAGATTGTTTACCCGGAGATTGTTAACCGGAGTGTCAGGGTTTTAGTGATGTATCCAGAGAGTTTGTGACGGTGGCACGACACAAGTTAGTCGCGTATTTGATGTGTGTCATAACGCGGTGAAAAGGCTTTTATTAGAGATGAGTTCATGTTACAGGGGGCGTGTCGTGTGACACAGAGAAGGTGTCGTGTGACACAGCGATTGAGTCTTTATGGTACGGGTGTCGTGGAACCCCGTAGGTGCCATAAGACAGAGACAAGGGTGTCTGAGGACACGGGGGAGGAGTATCATGACAAGGTGTGGTAGTGTCCTGCGTGACACTAGAAGATGGCAGCGACTTGACACTACACCGAATACTTGATTTTACTTGTGACTTTTATCTTGTACTGTGATTTTGTGTAAATATGTTTTTACACAGATTATTAGATTATATGTTTTTATTCAGATTATATGTTTTTATATTAATAATATATATTTAATATAATAAATCTGAAAAATGAGATTTTACTCAGTATCCCAAACAGTCGTTTATTACAAATGCTTCTTTATTTGTAATAGTCATGCTTCACAAGAAACTTATCATTACTGAGTAGTTTAGCCACGTAATGATAACTCCTAACCAAAACTACATGCTGTCTTCAACTAACCTTGACAAGTTATTTAACTACTGGACTGATAGTGCAGAAGTAAACCACGACTATGATTTTTTAAGAGATTTCATTGTTAGGGAGCAGTTTCTTTATTCTTTTAATCAGATCTTAGAATCTTTATTAACAAACAGAAAGCGTAGTCTGTTTCATATATGACTAATTCTCCCAAAATATGTGTCCCCTCAAAATGACTCTCCAAATGAACATTGAGAAAGTAAACCAGCTGGGCAAAAACCAAAGGGCTCAGTTAAAACTACTCCTACAAAGACTTCCCAGCTGTCGTAACTGTTTCACTTGTGTTGTTGGTCATGAAAGACCAGACTGTCCTCAAAGGAAAGCAGATATGGCTAGCGGAATAAATGTCTCAGAAATTCTCAGAAACGGAATGCTCTGTACTATGATTTCTAGTAAATATGTCCCACATTTAGAACTTCAAAGTGTAAGACAACGACATTTACTGACTATCATGGAAGGAGTGATTTTTTTTTTTTCAAACAGTGCGTTGTCTTGTGAAGAATGGTTTTCTAGTTCGACCTACTTATTAATCGCCCCCAACTAATTATTGTTCTCTCTTGGGGAGTAAATGTTAAATGTGTTATCATGCTTTGTGAAGCTGATTGTGGGAGTTTACCAAGATGCAGAGACTCTACATAAGACAGACGCTCTACTGATACTTTGAATTAGGCTACAGCAGTTCCAGATCGAGTCATACTTCAACGGGCATTCACCGCCCAGCTCTCGCCGTGGTAGGTTGACCTGAGCTGGCCCTCTAGTGGTGACCTGGTGAAGCGACATATTTTCCACAACATGGCGACTGGAAAAAGACAACGCATAAACA
>WNWK01036364.1:0-19207 GCA_009830355.1 Cherax destructor | reverse complement strand
GCCCTTATACAAGTCAATTGACTACGCTTCTCTTCATGGTACTCTGCCTTACAAAAAAAACTGAAAGATAAACTGCAAATCCCGAAAAAAATGAAAAGATTCATCCTGGCCCTGGGCCCAAGAGAACATGTAGGCCGGATGTTAAAACAATTGGATATGCTGAATTTGAAGACAGAGAAAAACAACTTAAGTTGAATCAAGTTTATAAAATTTAAAACAGTGCCCAGAATATCTTGCTGCCAATTTTGTCAAGGCTGGGAACCAAAGCAGTCATAGTACTAGGGGAGAGAGCACAACTTTGTAGTACCCAATCAGTGGGGATTCAAACCCCTTTTTATTGACAGCAATAAAGGAATGGAGCAGACTGCCTGCACATGTCAAAGCCAGTCATAGCATGAGCCAGTTCAAGAAGAGAACCAAAGGTCCCCCAATGAATGAGGACAAAAAGGGGAGGAGAATGATTTTTTTTTTTTTCTGCTTCATGTACATGTAAATAATTTTTTTACCTTTTCTTTTTAATTTAGTATAATAACTAGTATCTACTACAGTGTATAATATTAAGGATTAAATGGACCCCAATGGAAATAAGTCACTCTGACTTTTTTTATCCCAGGTGTTTACATATGCTGCTATGTATGATAATCTATGTAACTTTTTTGTATACCCAAATAAACTTACTTCTTATTCCTGACGCCATCTCGGGGAAAAACCCAGCCTTAGGGCCCTTAACGAAAAAATCGATTTTTTTATTTTTTTACCAATTGCGCTCATTTTTTTTGTACTATTAGCAGCTTTATGAACTATCTTTTTTACGAAGTTTCAATAAAAACGGCCAAAAAACAAATGGGAAGATTTTGAAGATTCTTAAAAGTTCCACTTAAAAGATGTAGTCCGAAGTGGTAGTTGGGAAAGTTGTTTGACACTTCCGCTGATAGAACACTTCTAAGTCCATCGGGAGCTCCTATTCTGTAATAAAAGCTTTTTTCATTCTAAAAATAAATTTTTGGTTGCTTGACATTTAGAAAATATCGGGTTTTATCCCCACAAAAACTGAAAATTTTTGGGATACTTCAAAAAGGAACACGGTATCTTGTAAAGCAGTCATTTTTTATGTTTTTGGGGCAATCACGTCAATTCTTTCATTATTAATCATTGACTGCCCTCACAAATGTAAATAACTTACTTCCCAAATAATGGCCGAAGCGAGCGGCACCCCAGTCGTCGGAAAAAAAAAAAAAACCGGAAAAAATATTGTTTTTTCCACTGTTTTCACCATATACGAGTGTCTACTACAGTTTACATCGATAGCTTTCCCTTTTCTCTCCCCCAGGATGTGGGAAAGAGAAGACATAAACCAAAAGGGGGATTTTACCTCCCCCTACCAGCCGATAGACCGTCATATTATGCCACATAATATTTATTCTGGTGTGTTTTTATTTTCTTTGCTATTAATTTGTCGCCTTGGTCATAATAGATCAATTGTAGTAAGTAAATAAACATTATTATTGATATTAGCGTAAGAAAAGAACAATTTGTTGGCTGGTGTGTGCTGGCCGCTACATCGTAATTTATCCCCTGTCAGCACTTCTTATCCGAGAGGTAGAGATAAGGCTCCTGATTAGTTCTCAGGCCATATTAGCCCCGCCCACTATTCTATGATATCAAATGGTGAATTTGTATTATATTAGAGAGAAAAATATAAGAAATTGATAGAAAAAAACGGATTTTTTTTTTTTTTTTTTTGCATCATCAGCGCGCATGTCATGACAGGCGCCGACACCATTCCTGTTACAAATTACTATAATTCCTTGTAGAAACATCGTATATTGATGAGAATTATACGAGGGTGTTGCCAGAAAGATGAGCTATTTTTTGGTAAGAAAAACTCCATTTTCGTATTTTTTCTATTTTTTTTTTTCTCAGCGCTCTACACTTGAATCCGCGTCCCCTTCCACACTACCCTCTGCCCATGCCTATCTGATTGTTCTAATTTCATGCCCAGATAAATGTTAAACCCAACAACAACACATTACTGGTCTCTCTTCACATTGGAAAGTTTATCTACCTGGAGTCTACCTGGAGAGAATTCCAGGGGTCAACGCCCCCGCGGCCCGGTCTGTGACCAGGCCTCTTGTTGGACCAGAGCCTGATCAACCAGGCTGTTACTGCTGGCCGCACGCAGTCCAACGTACGAACCACAGCCCGGCTGATCAGGTACCGACTTGAGGTGCCTGTCCAGTGCCTGCTTGAAGACAGCCAGGGGCTTGTTGGTAATCCCCCTGATGTATGCTGGGAGGCAGTTGAACAATCTTGGGCCCCTCACACTTATTGTGTTGTCCCTCAACGTGCTAGTGGCACCCTGCTCTTCATTGGGGAATGTTACATCGCCTGCGAGTCTTTTGCTTTCGTACGGAGTGATTTTTGTGTGCAAGTTTGGTACTAAGACCTCGAGAATTTTCCATGTGTATATAATAATGTATCTCTCCCGCCTGCGTTCTAGAGAGTACAGGTTTAGGAACTCAAGCGTTCCCAGTAGTTGAGGTGGTTTATCGCACTTATGCGTGCGGTGAAGGTTCTCTGCACATTTTCGAGGTCAGCAATTTCACCCGCCTTGAAAGGTGCAGTTAGTGTGCAGCAATATTCCAGCCTAGATAGAACAAGCGATCTGTAAAGTGTCAACATGGGCTTGGCATCCCTGGTTTTGAAGGTTCTCATTATCCATCCTGTCATTTTCGAGCAGATGCAATTGCTACATTGTTATGGTCCTTGAAGGTGAGATCCTCTGACATGATCACTCCCAGGTCTTTGACATTAGTTTTCGCTCTATTGTGTGGTTGGAATTAGTTTTGTACTCCGATGAGATTTTAATTTCTTCACGTTTTCCTATCTGAGTAATTGAAATTTCTCATCATTGAACTTCATATTGTTTTCTGCAGCCCATTTAAAGATTTGGTTTATGTCTGCTTGGAGTCTTGCAGTGTCTTCAACGGTGGACACTGTCATACAGATTCGGTGTCATCTGCAAAGGAAGACACAGCACTGTGGCTTATATCCCTGTCAATGTCTGATATGAGGATGAGGAATAGGATGGGAGCAAGTACTGTGCCTTGTGGAACAGAGCTTTTCACAGTAGCTGCCTCAGACTTTACTCTGTTGACTACTACTCTTTGTGTTCTACGTGTTAGGAAATTATAAATCCATCTACCAACTTTTCCTGTTATTCCTTTATCACGCATTTTGTGTGCTATTACACCATGGTCACACTTGTCAAAGGCTTTTGCAAAATCTGTGTATATAACATCTGCATTCTGTTTATCTTCTAGAGCATCCAGGACCTTGTCGTAGTGGTCCAGTAGTTGGGACAGACAGGAGCGGCCTGCTCTAAACCCATGCTGTCCTGGGTTGTGCAATTGATGGGTATCAAGATGGGTGGCAATCTTGCTTCTTAGAACCCTTTCAAAGATTTTTATGATATGGGACGTTAGCGCAATTGGTCTGTAGTTCTTTGCTATTGCTTTACTGCCCCTTTGTGGAGCGGGGCTATGTCTGTTGTTTTTAGTAGCTGCGGGACGATCCCAGTGTCCATGCTCCCTCTCCATAGGATGTTAAAAGCATGTGATAGGGGCTTCTTGCAGTTCTTGATGAACACGGAGTTCCATGAGTCTGGGCCTGGGCGAATATAACTTTCGGAAAATACCCAATATTTTCCACAGGTTTATATTAGAGTGTGGAGTTTTATGTATGTAGTAGGCACAAGAATAAGTATGAATGTTCTTTATGGTGAGTAGTTTTAGGCTTTTGAATATTGGTGGAGTATGCTGTCTGGAGTGGGAATTTGTTATCATTCTGACTGCAGCCTTTTGCTGGTTTATGAGTGGTCTAAGGTGATTTAATGTTGTTGATCCCCATGTACAGATTCCATAGGTGAGATAAGGGTAGATAAGTGAATGATATAGTGCATTAGAGCTGATTGAGGCACATAGTAGCATATCTTTTGAAATTTGTTGTATGTGTGTTTGGAATTTAAGGCCACTGTCAATGTGGATTCCTAGGAATTTTCCCTCTGTGAGTCTTCTTATGGGTGTACCATTGAGCGTTATGTTAAGTGGAACATTTGTGGCTTTGTTTCCAAACTGTATGAAGTAGGTCTTGTCAATATTGAGAGTAAGCTTGTTAGTCGTTGTAAGGGGTTGGGAGCAGTAGGAGGATTGAATACTATGTTGTTTGGTTCAGTCATTTATAATTGTTTTGTTATTGTCGTTGTTGTTATGGAGCGGCCTTAGAGAGTACATGGTTATAGTTACTCTGGGTTTTATTAACCTACAACCACTACAGTGGCGACGAGGATTGGATCATTAGAGCCAAGGATAGTGGCCACTGTGGCCTGAAGTAGTAGGGATATTGCCAGTCGAGGACAGTGCAGCAGAGACGTTGATACAGCAGCAACAAGTGGCAGCATGGCAGCATCACAAGGAAGGTTGGAACCTTTCGACCCACGTAAGATTTCTTTGGAGCTCTGGCTAAGCTTGTTGGAAGCCAATTTCGCTCACTTAGGAATTAAAGAGCAAGATAACAAGAGGAATTTCTTGCTAGTGTCCCTGGGATCAGAAACTTACAGTGTTTTAGGTAATGTGTGTGCACCAGATTTACCACACACGAAGCGTTACGACGACTTGGTAGCGGCACTGAAAAGTTATTATGCAGTGAAACCAGCCTACCACCGCAGTTTGTTGGCTTTTCAGCAGAGGAAGAAAAGACAGGGTGAGTCCTTGCATGAATTATATACAGATTTAAAAGCATTGGCTGTGAACTGTACCTTTGAGGGACAATTTGACCCCAGAGTGAGGGACCAGTTGTTTATGGCGGTGGTGGATGAAGTGTATTTTCCTCACCTAGTTGCAGAAAATTTGGATTTGCAAAGTGTGCAGTGTGCAAAACTATTTGACAAACTTTTGAACTTGGAACAGGCATTTGTTACAGATCGGAACTCTGTTCTGCGGTACAAGTGATTAATGCTGTGAAATGTAAACATTGTGGGTTCCAGCACAGTAGTAGTACTTGTAGGTTTAAAGACTTTTTCTGTAATAAGTGTCATAAGAAAGGCCACTTGAGAAGAGTGTGTAGAGAGAAATCGTCAAAAGTGTCTCCTAAGGCTGTATCAAATTCGAGTATTGAAAAAAACAGGACAGCAAGGACACAGCAGTCACCTAGATATCCTAGAACAAAGTCAATTAAGGTGCTGGATGGCGGTGATAGTTCAGAGGATGAGGAAGTGATGAGCTTATATGCCTTAGAGGATAGAGTGTTTTCCATGAAGGCAGAGAAATATGGGTTTATCATTAACAATAAACAGGTACCTTTTGAGATTGACAGTGGGGCGTCCATCTCGACTTTATCCAAAGACTGGGTAGAGGCAGTAAAGGGGCACATTGAGCCATGTTCTAGGAGGGTAAATGCATATGATAATTGGAAAATAAACCTTCTGGGACAGGTGGTTTTGCCGGTAAGATATAATAACTTAGAGGTGTCACAAGTGTTTTATGTAGTGAAATCCCATAATAGTAACTTGTGTGGGAAAGACCTCATGAAAAAGGTAGGGATTTACCTTGCTGGATTGGATGAATCTACCAAAATTAACAAACTAGACAGTGCTGAAGAAATGTTAGACAATTTTAGGGTAGATTCTAATAAACCTATCTCCAGTTTTGTGGCCAAAATTCATGTGAAAAGTGATGCTGTTCCTAAGTTTGTGAAAGCACGGCCAGTACCATTTTTTCACAAAGAGATGATTGAGAAAGAATTAGAAAAATTAGTGCAGAAAGGCATTATTGAGCCTATTTCGCATAGTGAATGGTCTGTACCTATGAGAATATGTGGGGATTTTAAATATGTAAATCAAAACATTCATTGTGAAAGATATCCTTTACCCAGGATTGAGGAATTATTGTCTGTAGTGGGTAAAAGTAAAATATTTACAAAATTAGATTTAAAAGATGCTTATTTACAGATACCTGTAGATGAGAGGAGCCAACATCTTTTAGTAATTAATACTCACAGGGGACTTTTTAAATATAAGAGATTACCATTTGGAATTTCCTCATCTGGTATTTTCCAGAAATTTATTTCCCAATTGTTTGTTAACCTGGATGGGGTTGCATCCTATTTAGATGATATCATAATATGTGGTGCCACAGAAGTTGAGCATGATGTCAGACTCAGGCAGGTGTTGAGTATTTTACAAGAGCATAATGTAGTACTGAATAAGGATAAGTCAGTGTTGAAAGCCAGATCTATTGCATATCTGGGGTATGAGATTTCTGGGGCAGGTATTAAACCTTCTTCTCAGAAGGTGGAGGCTCTTGTGAATTTACCTTCACTTACGTCTGTAGGAGAAGTTCAGTCCTTTGTGGGGATGGTGACTTACTATTGTAAGTTTATTAAGAATTTTTCTTTAATTTTGGCACCACTGTATGATTTGTTAAAAAAGGGGGCTACATTTGAGTGGTCTTCAGTGGAAGAGGAAGCTGTTCAAAGAATTAAAAAACAATTGGAGTGTTCAGCTTTGTTGACTAATTTTACGGGAGAACATCCATTAATAATTGAGGTTGATGCTTCTTCTGTGGGTGTTGGATGTGTGTTAATCCAGGTAGTAAATGGCCAGGAAAACCCTGTGTATTTTGCTAGTAAGAAACTTTCTCCGGCAGAACAGAATTATTCTCAACTTGATAAAGAAGGTCTAGCTTTGGTGTATGCTGTTAAGAAATTCAGATATTTTTTGCTAGGGAGAAAGTTTGTTGCTCGCACAGATCATAAACCATTGCTAGGGTTGTTTGGTAAAGGAAAACATATTCCAGTAAATGCAAATGCCAGAATTCAGCGTTGGGCTCTGTTATTAGCTCAGTATGATTATGAATTGTCATTTAAGGTTGGTAAGGAAAATGTTATTGCAGATGCATTTAGTAGATTACCTATTGAAGATCACAACTTAGAATCAGGTATACCTTCGGAATATGTGAGATTAGTAGAGTTCCTCAATTTCAAACACTTATCATTTGACAAAATCAAGAGGAAACTGGGATAGATGCTGTATTATCCCAAGTAGTAAATAATGTTAAATATGGATGGTGTAAAAACAGTGTATTTTTATCTGATTATAATTCAGTCAAATCAGATCTGACTGTTCATGATAATGTATTATTGTATAGAAATAGAGTGGTAGTGCCTGTAAAATTGAGATGTATGGTATTGGAGCATCTGCATATAGGTCATAATGGTATCAATGCTATGAAAGCAGAAGCTAGGCAGTGGGTCTGGTGGCCAAAGATGGACCAAGATATTGCAGAAGTGACAAAGAGTTGTCCCATTTGTTTTCAGAATTTTAAGCCAAATTCATCTCCTGTCCTATCTTGGCCCAGCACTGGGACACCATGGTCTAGAGTACATATAGATTATGTAGGTCCTGTTGAGGGCAAATATTTTTGGTAATTGTGGATTCCTTTTCAAAATTCTTAGATGTGCAAGTAACTAGCTCCATGACATCCACAGTTACTATTGAGTTACTGAGGAAATCCTTTTGTAATTTTGGGTTACCAGACACAGTTGTGTCAGATAATGCTGCTTATTTTGTCTCACAAGAGCTGGAAGCCTTCTTTAGTAAGAATAGTATTGAACATGTTACTCCAGCCCCATACCATCCATCATCAAATGGTCTGGCAGAGAGAGCGGTAAGGACATTGAAGGAAGGTTTACACAAGTTTACAAAGTTCTCTCAATACCAGATTATGTAGGTTCTTATATAACCATAGGAAAACTGTTCATTCCTCCACAAATAAGACACCAGCAGAAATGATGTTTCATAGGAATTTCAAAGTCCCTGTATCGGCTGTCAAATGTCATGTTAAAGAGGACAATTCATTGCCTAACATGCCTGCTGGTGACCTTCAAGGAGTGGTGAAGCATTTTAAAGTTGATGATGCTGTGTATGCAAGGAACTTTGGGAAAGGTGACCCTTGGTTAGAAGGAAAAATTGTGGAGGTATTAGGGGTTAGGAATTATAAAGTGTTAATTAGAGGGATATGGAAAAGGCATATAGATCAGCTCATGCCAAGGTTTAGGAGTGGAGAGCAACCACTGATTCCAACAGTACCAGAAGCAGTAAGGAGTGGTTTAAAGGAACTGCCCACAACAGATAATAATGGTAATAAACTTAAAGAGCAGGTTAGCATACAGGAAGAACCTCCTGGGAGGTTTGATAAGGGAACCAGCCGGGTGAGAGAAGAGGAGGCACCTCAGGACAGTGCAAACCCTCCAATTCTCCGGCGTTCCAGCAGAGTTGTCAAACCTCCAGATAGGTTGGATTTATAAGTTGGATAATATAATGTAATTTAGAAAAGGAGGAATGTAAGGGGTTGGGAGCAGTAGGAGGATTGAATACTATGTTGTTTGGTTCAGTCATTTATAATTGTTTTGTTATTGTCGTTGTTGTTATGGAGCGGCCTTAGAGTACATGGTTATAGTTACTCTTGGTTTTACTAACCTACAACCACTACAGTCGTCATCCATGTTGATATTTTCTGTAATTCGGCATTAACAGTGTTGGCCAGTATAACTGGATTTGGGTGTGAGAAGACATATGTTGTGTCATCTTCAAATAATATGGGTTTGAGTAGTTGTGATGCATTCGGTAGGTTATTTATGTAAATGAGGAATAGGAGTGTCCCAGGACACTTCCTTGAGGACTCGGACTGTAATTTGTTGTGTGGAAAAGTTCGCTCCATTTGTGTACATGTATTGGCTTCTGTTGCTAAGGTATGACTTTAGGTAGTTGAGTGGGTGACCCCTTATACCATAGTGTGCAAATTTTGTGAGCAGTAAATCATTGTCAACTGTATCAAAAGCTTTGCGTAGATAAATGAAGATTTCCAGTGGGACTTCTTTCTTCTCAAGTGCGGTGTATATTAACTCTAGCATGTGTATAATAGCATCGTTTGTGCTCTTGTTGGTTCTGAATCCAAATTGACAGGGGTTGAGTACATTGCGTGAGACGAGGTAGGAATAGATCTGTCTATGAATCAATTTTCGAAGATTTTAGAAAGCAGTGGTAAATTAGAAATTGGTCTATAATTATTCAAATCTACCCACCAAACCACATGACCGCGGGTTCGAACCCCACCCGTGGTATGTGGTTTGTTTGCAATCGTGTCATTACGATTTCGTGAGTCAAGTTATTCAAATCTGTTTGATCACCTCCTTTGTGGATCGGGGTGACATTAGCTATTTTGAGAATTGATGGGAAGGTAGAGGCTTCAATGGATTTATTGAATAGTGTTGCTATAATTGGTGACAGTACCTGTGAAGCTTTTTTGTACATAAAAGGTGGTAAGCTGTTTATGTCTCCTGCCTTGTTTTTAAAGGTGTTGATTATGAGCGAGAATTCAATTGGGTTGGTAGGAGCTAGGAATATTGTATTAGGGTAAGTGTTGGTGAGGTAGTCTGTTGGACGGGTGATCGAGCTTGGGATTTTACTCACTAGATTCTTTCCTATGGTGGAGAAGAAAACCTTAAGTCTGTTTGCTGTCTCAGTAGGTGAGAGTAGGGGTTCATCTGTTTTTGATAATTTGATGGTATTGTTCTTGGATATCTTTTTATTTCCTATAATTGCAGATAGGGTTTTCCAGGTCTTTTTCATATCACCTTTTATGTTCTGGAGTCTGTTCTCATAATACAATTTTTTGGACCTTCTTATCAGGCTGGTAAGGATTGATGAGTAGCGTTTGGATTGTTCTCTGGTTATTAGACCCCTTCTGTATTGTTTTTCATATTGGTGCCTTTTGTTAATGGATTTAAGGATGGTGGGTGTTAGCCAGGGATTGTTAAGTCTCTTAGCTGTGATCTGTTTAGTTTTTTTAGGGCAATGTTTGTTATAGAGGTAGTGGGGTTTTTAAGGAAATTCTTGATGCATTCATTAGTATCAGAATATGTTTATAACTCATTATGCCAGTCAATGTTAATCATAGCTGTTATAAAGTTATTAACAGCTGACTCGTTATGTAGTCTGAAGGTAACTTTCGTAATATCTTGGGGCAATTTACCTAGGTTGGTTATGAGAAAGGTCGGGTAGTGGTCTGTGGTGTTGTCTGTGATTATGCCTGATTTTAGAGGGGATATAATGTTAGTCCAGATGTTGTCTAGTAATGAGGTACTAGTCTCGGAGATTCTTGTAGGTTTTGATATTGTTGGTAGTAATAAGCAGTTGCTCATAGTGTTTGTGAATTCTGTTACTTGTGGGTCCTGGTCATGTAGGAGATTCATGTTGAAATCTCCTGTGAGCAGCAAATGGTCTTTGTTCATGTGTGCATCAGTTATCAGGTTTCCTAGTTTTTCACTAAAGTGGTGAATGTTTGAATGTGGTAATCTGTAGATGCTTAACACTGTGAGGGGTTTTTGCAGGTCTTTTGATTTAAATTTAGCTATAATATATTCTCCATGCTCATCCCTTGTGCAAGAGTTATTGATACATTCAAGCTGATCTGTCCTACAGTTGTGAATGGCTGTGTAACCGGGGATGGCATAGACATCTGTAGTATCAGGCTTTAGCCAGGTCTCAGTGAGTGTGATGATTGACATATTGGTCTGTTGGGATTGGAGTAGTGCTGTGAGGTCATCATAATGTTGGCTCAAAGATCTAACATTGTAATTGAAGATAGTTATGTTATTGTTGGCTCTGAGTGATGTCTTCGCTTGATCTGCTGTACACACACAACCCGCACATATAAAAGAGAGGAGCTTACGACGACGTTTCGGCCCGACTTGGACCATTTACAAAGTCACACTAACACAGAACTGGTGGAAGGGGTATATATAGGCAGGCAGACAGGGAAGGGTACAAGAGAGTGGGGTAATAATGGAGGTAGTAGTGGAAGTGGTAGTAGTAGTAGTAGTGGAGACAGTCATATTCTAGGAAAGGAGCACTGCAATGAAGCTGGCGGCCCGCATGTGTTGGACGAGAACACAGAGGGAGGAAAAGGCGAATAAAATAAAGGACAAATGCAAGGCAAAAGAAAAGAAAGAAAAGAAAACCCATGGAGAAAAAGGAGAAGGGGGAAGAGATGAAAGGGGAAAGGAATCAGGTTAAGTCACGGGTGTTCTGAAGTTTGGAGCATTTAACAATGTAATGGGAGAGGTAAGCATCAATAGAGACAAAGCCAGGGCTAAGATTCATACAGGGAAAGTTGTGTATAAGGGAGGATTCAACCAGGCGGCGACTATGAAAGTTGGACGTAGGGTAGACAGTTTTAGCAGAAGACCAATCAATAGGATGACTGTGATCTCTGACATGACAGAAAAGAGCATAATTAGTGTCGGCAAGCCTAACACTATTTTTGTGCTCCTTGAGTCTGTCAGAAAGAGATCGGCCAGTTTCTCCGAAGTACTGAAGAGGACAGGAGGAGCAAGAAATAGAGTAGACACCAGGAGAATCTGTAGAGGGAGGGGAGGTATGAACTAGATTAGTGAGAAGAGTGTTAGTCTGACGAAAGGTAAGTTTGATGTCTAAGGAACGGAGAGAGTTGCTGAGATTAGAGAGACCAGAGATGTAGGGAAGGCAGAGGACTGGAGAGTTCCCAGGAGTAGAGGGTTTAGGAGAGAAGAAAGTCCGTTTGGCACGAGAGAAAGCAGAGTCTATGAAATGGGAAGGGTAGCCAAGGCGGGAAAATGAATTATGAAGAGTGGAAATTTCTGCTTCAAGGAACTGAGGATCACAAATGCGGAGAGCACGGAGAAAGAGGGAGATAAGAACACTTTTCTTGACAGAGGAGGCATGATAAGAGAAGTAATGAATGTACATGCCACTGTGCATGGGCTTGCGGTACACGGAGAAGGCAAAACCTGTAACTGAGCGGTGGAAATGAACATCAAGGAAAGGAAGCAAAGAATTAGATTCCCGATCAGCTTTAAACTTAATGGAAGGGGCAAGATTATTAAGAGAATCAAGAAAAGGTTGGAAGAGATTTAAGTCATGAGGCCAAAGAGCAAAGATGTCATCTACATAGCGTAGCCAGAGTGAAGGACGTACATCAATAGTGGGAAGAAGGACAGTCTCGAAGTATTCCATGTAAAGATTAGCAAGCATAGGAGATAGAGGAGAGCCCATAGCCGTAAGCTCCTCTCTTTTTATATTTGCGGGTTGTGTGTGTATTGTTCCAGTCACGGTATTGTGCCTTTTTTGTTATTTATTGATCTGCTGTGTAATAATTGCAGTTGCTGTTGGAATCATGTAAGTCATTTAATAACAGGTTGATGTCAGGATCAATGCCTGTGATCATAAGATTTGGTGTGATTCTATAAGTAGACGTGAGAACAATGGATAATGCTAAACTTAATAATATGGTACTAGATTAAATTCTTACTAACTATTGGATTATTAAAATTTTGAACAATTGTTCACAGAAATATAGGATATTTGAACATTGTTGATGATTTACTAATTGGACTGGCTAATGAATAGTTGGAATAATTACTATGATTAGTAAATTGTTTTGGACAATTATTTAGTTCAATATTGCTGCTGGTTGAAACTTTAGAGTTTATAAAAGAGCAATAAAGGGAAAATGAATGCAAAGAACTATTGGGCTAATAGTAAAATGGTTTCGATCAGTGCAAGAAGCAGTAAGTGATTACTAATACTAATACAGAGGTAAGTTTTGAAAATGACAATGTAAATATTTATTAAAAATATATCTTTTAAACAAATAATTGCAATTATTTTGGCGGTGCTTCCTAATACAAATATAAATAGTCCTTATACAATGAGTGAGTGTTTTAATACAAGAATACAAAAATAAGTCACACAATTTACCACAACACAATGATGTGGTGAATTTTCAAAATCTCTCAGTTAGTCCAGACTCACGGGCAAGGACCCACCAGGGCGAGAGGTAGGGGCAGAAGAACAGCCAGGTAGAGGCAAAGTAAGAGAGAAGAATTGAGACTAAATGGTGCATATATATTAAATATAGCAGTTCAATTTCAAAAGTTCAGATTCAAGACTCTCTCAGGTAAAGACCCTGGGGCGAGAAGTGGGGACAGTGAAGAATTAGCCAGTGAGAGAAGTAGAAATAGTGAAATAGTAAAAGGTACAGTGAGTCTAAGTAGCAGACTGTGGTGAAGGGAATAGTAGGTTAATAAAAATAAAAGTAAAAAATAAAATTGGGCAATGAAGTAAAAAAAAATAATGAATAAAAAAAATGATAATAAAAATTTAAATTGTTTAAAATTTAAAAAATTTTAAAAAAGTAAAAATTTGAGGAAAAAATTCAAAAAAAAAGGCCCAAAAAAGGGAAATCCCGAAAAAATAAGGCAATGAAAGGTAAATCCCACCATACAGTAAAATTTTTAAAAAGTTTTTTTAAAAAAAAACCCTTTAAAAAATTTACTTTTTTTGTTTAATTGGTCAATTAAAAGGGAAAAACTGGGGTTTTGGGTTAAAAATGAAAAAGGGAGTTTAAAAACTGATCCCGGGGGTAAAACTTATTATTCCCGTTCAGGGGGGCCCCGGGTTTGGGGGAATTTTTTTACCCCTTTTTAGTAGAAATAGTATATCTCCTTCCTTTTTTGGGTCTTTTTTTAAAAACAATTTTTTCCCTCTCTTTTTCCCCTGGGGGTTTTCCTGCCATTTCGAACTTTTTTTTGGGGCGGGGCGATCACCATCCCCCCCCTTCTAGGGCAGGGAGGTCCCAAAAGGGTGGGCCTACCATCGGGGGGCCTGCCCCCCTCAACCCCTTTTGGGGGGGGGGAAGGGGCAGAGGGGGGCCCAAAATTCCCACCTGCGTGGGGGGTTGGTTGGGGCCCCGGGGGAATTGGTCCCCGCTGGGGGCCCCCCCCAGGGGGAAAGGGGGCCCCCCCTCCCCCAGGGGCCCGGGCCGGGCCCCCACTGGAAAAAAAGGGGCCCAGGGGGGTTTGGTGAATCAACATTAGTTTTTTTGAGGAGATTTTGCCGCATTTTTCCCGGCATTCGTTTAAAATACTATCTCCTTTTCATGGTAATAGAAAAATTTGGGGAAATTTTTTTTTGGGGGGGTACAGTTGAATTTTAGTATTACTGTTTTTTTTCCCGGTTGGATCCAAAAAATTTTTCCCCCCTTTTGGGCCCCTTTTTTGAACTGGCTGTCAGACTGGCTTTGACATGTGCAGGCAGTCTTTTCCCTTTCCCTTTTTTTGGGGAAAATTAAAAAAAGGGGTTTAAAAATTGGGCCCCTGACTGGGGGTACCAAAGGTTTTTCCCTCTCTCCCAAAAAAATATGATTGTTTTGGGGTTCCCCCGCCTTGCCAAAATTGGCAGCAAGATATTCTGGACCCCCGTTTATGAGTAATTTTAAAACTTGATTTAACTTAAGGGGGGAGGGGGGGTTGTTGATTCGCCGGGGAAAAATTTCCCCCCCCCGGGGTCTTTTCCAGATGGTGCCCCCGGGCCCCCGGCCCCCCCGTCGGGGGAGTATCAGAAACCCATTTTTTCCCATGGGAGGGGTTCAAGTCCCCCCCCATCTTTGGGGGAAAAAATGCCCCCCAAAACCCCCCAAATTCCCCCCCCCAGCACGGGGGTCGTAGGGGAAGTGGGGCCCCTCCCCCCTGATGGGAAGGGCAGGTTTTTGGGGGGCGCAGATAGTAAAAAACCCAAGTTTTTGGCCCACCCTCCCCCGGGGGATACCCAAAATTTTTGTAATTCACCCCCCGGGCCCCTTTTTCCCCCTTGAACCCAGGGGTTTCCCCAGATTTTTTACAGGAAACTGAAGTGATGGATTCCCCTTTTACACCGGACATTAAAATTTTTTTTCCCTTCTAGTTTATATTTCGTGCCAAAGTATATTCTTTTTCCCCTAGATGTAAGGGTAGTTTGTTGTCTACTAACCATTTTAAAAGGGCTCCAGTTCCAGTGTTATTACTTAAACTATATCTTTGGGTCTTTACCTGACACTAACAGAGCACTGTCATCCGCATACAGTAGGAGTTTGCCTTTACCCCGTGGGGCCCGTCATTCACATAACACAGGAATAAAAGGGGCTCAGAATACTACCTTTTGGGGGAAATCCACATGCAATCGCCAGTGGTTCTGATTCCGTTTTGTTGATTTTGGGCAATTTGTTTCTTGTTGCTAAGATGGGGCTTAAAACCCGTCTGTGGAACCTATGCCGATAGCTTGAAGTTTTTTCATAATATATTGTGGTTGACAGTATCGATGGCCTTTTGCAAGTCTAAAGTTACCATTCCTATGAGGTACCCCATAGACATTTCAGTTCTCATGTAATCCATCAATTTAAATTTGGAGGTGTCGGTTTAAAGATCCCCCTAAAGCCCGATTGGTAACTATGGGGGAATGTTGGTTTTCACTAAGACATTTAAATACTTGACAGTACACCCGCCCCCCTCTAGATTTTTGGGTATTAAATGATATTGCTTTTACATCAGACCTACTATTTTTTTTAAGGGTAGGGAACTCTGACCTCCTTGAACCCCCCTGGAAAAAATTTGTGGTGATGGACAAAATTTTTTATGTGAGCAATGGGTTGCCGGGTTTCCCAGGGACCATCTTTTTGGGAAATTGACGGGGTGTTATCTGGGCCTTTCTCAGTTGGGGGTTTTAAACCCGCTTTTGGGCTGGGGGGCTAAAGCCCTCCCCTTTCCCGGGGAGGGCCTGGGTTTTGATTCCCAGCCAAGGCAGAAAAAAATTGGGGGGTGTTTCTTTACACCTGTTGTCTATGTTCCCCATCAGGAGGAGGGGGAGGGGGTTTATTCACCGGGGAGGGTTCCCCGGGGCCCCGGGGGTTTTCCAGATGGGAACCCGGCCTCGGCCCCTGGCGTGGGGTAGCAGAACCTAAGTCTCTCATGGGAGGGGGGGCCCTTTTGCCCGGGGGGACCAACTGGTCCCAGGCCTAGCCATATTCCCCCCAGAAGCACAGGCGGGGGGTTGCTAGGCCCCTGGGTCTGCCACCTTCCCTTTAAAAGGGAAGGGCAGGCTTACAGCGCAGATGGTAGCAAATCCCCGCCTTGGTTTTTTACCCTGCCCCAGAAGGGTCCCTGGTAAAACCGTTCCCCCTCAGTAAAATTTGGGGACCTGGGTGTTAGTCAATTTTGAGTCGCATCCTAGGGCACTGACCTAATCTGCCCAAAAAGCCCAGCATAACAAAATTTTTATAGTAGTTTTCACTGATGTCATTTGGCCTGTTTCCATGCATGGGACTTTGTAGTAAATAAAGATAAAGTCATGAGATAAACTTACTAGTTGACAAAATGTTTGGAGTTACTCTTTTATTGGTATGTATGTTTTAAATTTTTGGGGGTCTGTGTTTAAAAGGTATTTTGAGCTTGTAGTTTTCTTACTAGTGTTGATGGACAGTTGTGTAGTATGAATTTAAAAAAATTTGCCCTTTTTGTTGTTTCCGTGGCCCCCCTTATCAAAATTCAGTACTATGATAGATCTATTAGGGTTTTGGTTTTAACCCCAAAATGTTGGGTTTTTCCCCAAAACTTTTTGGGTTTTTCTTGTACTTTCCATTTTTTAGCAATAGTGCCTTTCCTTTTCGCTTTTTTTTAACCCCTGCACCCTGTTCCTCCCCCCTTTGTAATTCAATTAGCACCGCAATATCCCGTCTTTTGCCTTAAATCTTTTTTTCAACTGGTCTCTGAATTTCATATCTAATATCTCGTAGTCATCCAGGGTTCAGTTCTTCGTTTTTAAACCCTAACCTCTTTAACTGGTGCAATTTTTATCAAGGATGGCAGTGAAAATTGTTTTATTTTTTTCCCCGGCATCATTTACGTCAGTGCAACTTTTTTTCAGTCGCTCCCCAACCTTAGAGGGGGAATGGGTGAGCTATGGACCCGGTGGGTGAAACTGGGAAAATTTGTTTTGAAAACCCAAAATGGCACTTTTCCCCCCAAGGGGGAATACTGTTTTGTATCGACTTAATTTTGGGGGGCTGTTTACCCAGACAATGTTGAGGTTCTCCTGCCTTTGATTGTGGACCATATGGTTCCCCCAAGGGGGCACTTGGGGATATCCCTGAATGGAGCCACCAGAATTTTCCCTAAGTTCCCCCACCAGCACATGAGGAAACTGTGGATAAGTTCCAGGGGAAGAGCACTGTCATCAACACAGGGCTGGAGGTACGTCGGGTTGATGTATCAGCACTATATTTCGTGGATTGGAATAAGGAACATCCCATTCATGTTCCACCGGGGGACGGGGGCCCGGGGGAAATCAGCAGGATCCCGGGGAAAGGATCGTAACCCCTCAAAATGCCCCTGAGGTCAGACCCCGTCATTCCCCAAAGGGGAGGCTTTTTTTCCACAGGTATATGAAACATATGCCAGCCAGATAAGGACGTGTCATATCTTGCCCCGGCTCATATGGCGGGGCGGGAACGATTTAAGGAGGCGGCAGAGCTTTTGGACAGTGGAGTGTTTCGGTGACGAGAGGGCCCGGGCGTGGGGAACCCGTTATCATCCCTTTTCCGGGCTGCCCCCCGGTTCCCTTTGGAAGATGCATCCGTTGAGGGCATTTGGGAGTGCAGCTTTTGGGAGCGGTTGGGAGGAGGCATTTTTGACCTTAACCCCAGCAACGCAGGGATGGGACCCAGGGGGAGCCCGGGGAGAGCAGGTGGTGGTGGAGCCCGTGTTATGGGGTTCCCATTTTGGAGGAGATTCAGGGGGATTCTCGGGGACCCGTTTCCCGGTTTAGGTTTAAATGGGGACACCCGGGGTTTTTGGGAGAGGCCGGGAATGTGTGCACGTGTGGTGGGGAAATTTGGACCGAGGGCCCGTGGCCCCCCCGGGGGGGGGAAGTGCATAGAGGGATAGTGAAAGGGAAAATGGAAGTGGGGGGTTATCCCGCAAACCCCCTGAGGACTGTTGGGGATGAGGGCCAACCCCGGGCCCAAAAGGTCATGTAAAATGGTCTATGCTGATTGGAAAAGGGTGGGAAAAGGTTGAAAGGGGAAGAATAATGGGGGGGAAGATTTGTAGAGGAGCCAGTGGAACATCAAAGACGGGGCGACAGGATCCATAAGCTTTGGGAAACCCCTTTCCGTTTTCGGGTGTTTCAACATGAATGTTAAGGGCCCCTCACGGATGAAAAAGATGAGAGGGTAGAGATGACACTCAGAGGGCTAAAAAAAGGGACTTGTTTCTTTCAGGAGAAAATTTTTTCCAGGTGGAAAAGGGATTTAAAGATTGACGGGTTATAATGTTATTGGGAGGGCCCGTCCCTTCAGGTTGAAGGCATGGGGGGAGGGGGGGACGGGGTTGGGAGGGAGAGGGAGAATGGGGTGAAAAAGATGTGTTTTTTCGGGAGGCCCAAAAAATAACAACCCTCGGGTTTAAGGAAGATTTTGTTCACGATTTTTTGGGTTTTTGCTTTGGGGGGTCTCCCTTTTGGACCATCATTGCAAAAGGGGGTTGGGAAATTTTGTAATTAGAGGAAAGGATGTGGGCCTTTGGGGGGGTTGCCGAGCTGGAGTTGGAACGGGGATTTTTAAATTATTTGATGAAACACCTTTTTAATGGGTAGCAAGGGGGATTGGGAAGTCAATAGACTTTTAAAAGGATTTTGGGGGTACAGGATGCTGGCAAATAGGGAAAATCTAAGTTGCTAAAGTAGGAATATGGGTGGGGAGTTGGGGAGAGGTTCGGGTGGCAACAGTAGAAAGTTGAAAATATGCCCGGGGCTTTTGGTAAAGTGGCAAGTGTGGGGCCGAAGATTAATTCCCAGCGGTGTCGATGCGGCTTTTGGCAGGCTGGGGGGTTGGAGGCCAGGTGAGGTAACCCCCTTGCAAAAGGGGTTATTAATTCTTTGGGTATAGTGCTTTGATAGTCGCCGCCATATCCTTTTTAGACAAAGATATCCGGGCTTGCAGGGCGGTTTTTGGTTTATTTGGAGTTTTGGGGGGGATTTTTCGAAAGGAGGTGGGAAGACAAAAGTAGGGGAAGGGGGTAGGTCTGATACCTTTTCAAGGAATTGATGGGGTTATAGTTAGGCAGGTTTTTAAACAAGGGGGGGGGATCAGGGGGGAAGGGAGATAGGGTCAGAAAAGGGTTGGAGGTGGTGGCAGGTCTCTATGTATAAACAATGTGGTTTTGATATGAAAATTTTGACTATGATATATGGCATCGTAGCAAACCTAAGAACAGCATTCCGATTCTTAATAAAAATCGT
>WNWK01036363.1:0-19207 GCA_009830355.1 Cherax destructor | reverse complement strand
TAGTATTGTTATTATACTAGTATAGCATCAACATACTGTAACTTGAATTAAAATATACAACTAGACTAAACTCACCCAATTTCTCTTGTATTGTCTTTTTATTGTATGTATAATCAGATTGAAATTTTAAATAATACAGAACTAGAATAAACTCAATCAATTTCTCTAGCATTAAGTCTTTAGTGAATAAGTCTTTAGAATAAGCTGCCCCTAATGCCATGGCATGCCAGTGGCTCTCCTTGCATTACAGTTTTATAATTGTAACTACCAATAACAATGTACACTTGTAACATGCATTGAAATAAAAATATTATTATTATTATTATTATTATAAAATAGAAAAGAATACTCAACTTACCAGGAACTAAATGCAGGGCTTTATCAGGTATTATTTCTATATTCTGAGAATCAGCCAAGGCAATTGATCCAATAACAAAGGCAAGGGGGAAAAAAATTAAGAAGATAACTGCTAACAGTTCACGAGAGACATTAATGAAGCGGATTTTTAACAGGGCCTTGAATGCTCGCCAGGCGTTGTACCTGATGAATAAATAAGAACCAAATTAGACTGCTCCCTCTGTGTAAAACTTCACTTAAAATATAAATTTTTTGGAGATTGTATATGTAAAACCATTTGTCAATGCCTTATTAACCTTAAGTTTGCCCAAAATACTCTGCATATAAATGGGCTTTCGGCATGCATGCCTAAATGTAATTCACCTTTGTACAAACATTGTATCATCCTGAAATAAAGTACAGTGGACCCCCGAGTAACGAGCACCCCGGAAATCGTACAATTATGTAAGTATAATATTGTAAGTGCTTTTGTAAGTGTATTTTTGGGGTCTGACATGGAATAACCTACTTGCCATTATTTCTTAAGGGAGTAAATTCGATCGGTAATGGCACTTGAGCAGGCTTCTGGAATGAATTTTGCTCGTTACTCAGGGGTCCACTGTATATTTATCTTTATCTTCCGTGGTTTTAAAATTACTGTGACTGTCCTATACAGTACAATAATGTATAAAAAATCCATAAACTGCAATAATCCTATAAGATTCCATGTATATATAAAAAACTCATACCTGACCTGCCACTGACCAGTAAGTATGATATCTAGTGTCCCTAACTCTTGCTATTGAGAGTTATAAATATACAGTGGACCCCCGAGTTTCGTAAAAACTTCACTCCTGAAGTCTGCTCAAGTGCCATTACCGAACGAATTTACTCCCTTAAGGAAAAATTTCACGTAGGTTAGTCTATTTCAGACCCCAAAAAATATACTTCCACAAGAACTTACAAAATTATACTTACATAATTGCACGATTTCCGGGGTATTCGTTAACCGAGGGTCCACTGTACAGTGAACCCCTGGTGCTCGACGGCATCGGAGCTCGGCCAAATCGGTGTTCAACGGGCTTTTTTACAATATTTTTGGCTCGGTATTAGGTGGCCACTCGGAGTTGGGCGAGTTGGCTATCCGTCCTGGACGCGTACGCGTGTAGCCGTGGCCCAGCTGGGCGCCCAGGCACTCAGTGTGTTATTGTTTACAAGCGAGCGATCAAATCCCACGCATTCATACCATATATATTGTCATTATTCCAATGTTTTTAGTGCTTGCAACTGCTAAATAAGCCACCATGGGCCCCAAGAAAGCTCCTAGTGCCAAGCCTGTGGTAAAGAATGTCAGAAATACGCTAGAATTGAAGAAGGAGATGATAGCAAAATCTGAAAGTGGAGTGCGTGTCACTGAGCTGGCCAGGCTCTATGGCAAATCCCATTCAACCATCTCTTCGATTTTGGCCAAGAGAAAGGAAATCAAGGATGCTGTTGTTGCGAAAGGTGCAAGTATGGTCACAAAACAGAGATCTCAAGTGCTGGAACAAGTGGAAACTTTGTTGTTGGTGTGGATCAACGAGAAACAGTTAGCAGGAGATAGTGTTACGCAGGCAATAATATGTGAAAAAGCAAGGCAGTTGCATGATGATCTCATCAAGAAAATGCCTGCAACGAGTGCTGAAGTGAACAAATTTAAAGCCAGCAAAGGCTGGTTTGACAGATTTAAGAAGCGAAGTGGCATACATAGTGTTGTGAGGTATTGTGAGGCTGCCAGTTCTGACAAAAGTGCTGCTGAAAAATATGTTCAATAATTCCAGGGGTACATAGAGGCTGAAAAATTCCAACCCCAACAAGTGTTCAATTGTGACGAAACAGGCCTGTTTTGGAAGAAAATGCCAAACAGGACCTACATTACAAAGGAGGAAAAGGCACAGCCAGGACATAAGCCTATGAAAGACAGGCTAACTCTCATGATGTGTGCTAATGCCAGTGGTGATTGCAAAGTGAAGCCTTTACTGGTGTATCATTCTGAAAATCCCCGAGTGTTTGGCAGATGCGGTTTGGCAGACTGCTCCCTCTGTGTAAAACTTCACTTAAAATATAAATTTTTTGGAGATTGTATATGTAAAACCATTTGTCAATGCCTTATTAACCTTAAGTTTGCCCAAAATACTCTGCATATAAATGGGCTTTCGGCATGCATGCCTAAATGTAATTCACCTTTGTACAAACATTGTATCATCCTGAAATAAAGTACAGTGGACCCCCGAGTAACGAGCACCCCGGAAATCGTACAATTATGTAAGTATAATATTGTAAGTGCTTTTGTAAGTGTATTTTTGGGGTCTGACATGGAATAACCTACTTGCCATTATTTCTTAAGGGAGTAAATTCGATCGGTAATGGCACTTGAGCAGGCTTCTGGAATGAATTTTGCTCGTTACTCAGGGGTCCACTGTATATTTATCTTTATCTTCCGTGGTTTTAAAATTACTGTGACTGTCCTATACAGTACAATAATGTATAAAAAATCCATAAACTGCAATAATCCTATAAGATTCCATGTATATATAAAAAACTCATACCTGACCTGCCACTGACCAGTAAGTATGATATCTAGTGTCCCTAACTCTTGCTATTGAGAGTTATAAATATACAGTGGACCCCCGAGTTTCGTAAAAACTTCACTCCTGAAGTCTGCTCAAGTGCCATTACCGAACAATTTACTCCCTTAAGGAAAAATTTCACGTAGGTTAGTCTATTTCAGACCCCAAAAAATATACTTCCACAAGAACTTACAAAATTATACTTACATAATTGCACGATTTCCGGGGTATTCGTTAACCGAGGGTCCACTGTACAGTGAACCCCTGGTGCTCGACGGCATCGGAGCTCGGCCAATCGGTGTTCAACGGGCTTTTTTACAATATTTTTGGCTCGGTATTAGGTGGCCACTCGGAGTTGGGCGAGTTGGCTATCCGTCCTGGACGCGTACGCGTGTAGCCGTGGCCCAGCTGGGCGCCCAGGCACTCAGTGTGTTATTGTTTACAAGCGAGCGATCAAATCACGCATTCATACCATATATATTGTCATTATTCCAATGTTTTTAGTGCTTGCAACTGCTAAATAAGCCACCATGGGCCCCAAGAAAGCTCCTAGTGCCAAGCCTGTGGTAAAGAATGTCAGAAATACGCTAGAATTGAAGAAGGAGATGATAGCAAAATCTGAAAGTGGAGTGCGTGTCACTGAGCTGGCCAGGCTCTATGGCAAATCCCATTCAACCATCTCTTCGATTTTGGCCAAGAGAAAGGAAATCAAGGATGCTGTTGTTGCGAAAGGTGCAAGTATGGTCACAAAACAGAGATCTCAAGTGCTGGAACAAGTGGAAACTTTGTTGTTGGTGTGGATCAACGAGAAACAGTTAGCAGGAGATAGTGTTACGCAGGCAATAATATGTGAAAAGCAAGGCAGTTGCATGATGATCTCATCAAGAAAATGCCTGCAACGAGTGCTGAAGTGAACAAATTTAAAGCCAGCAAAGGCTGGTTTGACAGATTTAAGAAGCGAAGTGGCATACATAGTGTTGTGAGGTATTGTGAGGCTGCCAGTTCTGACAAAAGTGCTGCTGAAAAATATGTTCAATAATTCCAGGGGTACATAGAGGCTGAAAAATTCCAACCCCAACAAGTGTTCAATTGTGACGAAACAGGCCTGTTTTGGAAGAAAATGCCAAACAGGACCTACATTACAAAGGAGGAAAAGGCACAGCCAGGACATAAGCCTATGAAAGACAGGCTAACTCTCATGATGTGTGCTAATGCCATTGGTGATTGCAAAGTGAAGCCTTTACTGGTGTATCATTCTGAAAATCCCCGAGTGTTTGGCAGATGCGGTATCACCAAGTCTAATTTGTGTGTGATGTAGAAGTCTAACAATAAGGCATGGGTCACTAGGGAAATTTTCCTTGATTGGTTCAAAAACGTGTTTGGCCCCAGTGTGAAGAAATATCTTGAGGAAAATAATTTGCCACTTAAGTGCCTCCTGATAATGGACAATGCTCCTGGTCATCCTCCCGACTTGGCAGAGGAAATTGTGCAGGGCTGTGAGTTCATCAAAGTGAAGTTCTTGCCCCCTAATACCACTCCTCTCCTCCAGCCCATGGACCAGCAGGTCATTTGCAACTTTAAAAAACTCTACACCAAAGCAATGTTTCAAAAGTGCTTTGATGTGACCACAGACATGGATATGACCCTAAAAGAGTTTTGGAAAGATCCTTTCCATATCCTGCATTGTGTAAACCTTATAGGTAAGGCTTGGGAGGGAGTGACTACCAGGACTTTGAACTCTGCCTGGAGAAAATTGTGGCCAGACTGTGTCCTAGATTTTGAAGGTTTTGGGGCTGAGCCTCAGAACCCTGAGCCTGAGCCTGTTGTGCAAGAAATTGTGGAACTGGGCAAGTCCATGGGGTTGGATGTTTGTACCCAGGATGTGGAACAGTTGGTGGAGGAGCACAATGAAGAGCTAACCACTGAAGATCTGCAAGAGCTTCAACAGCAACAACAGACCACAGTTCAGGAAAATGGTCCAGAGAAGGAGGAGGTGGAACCGAGATGGAAGAAGGTGCCTTCTTCAAAAATTAAGGAGATTTGTGCCCAATGGACTAATGTGCAGACATTTATGTATGATTATCACCCTAACCAAGATGTTGCACGCCGTGTATGCGACATGTTTAATGACAATGTCTTGTCACATTTTAGGGACATTTTAAAAAACCGCCAAACACAGAGCTCCCTGGACAGATTTTTGGTTAGAGAGGGGTCCATTGACTCTCAAGCTGGTCCTAGTGGCATTAAAAGAAAAAGGGAAGTAACTCCAGAAAAGAACTTGGTACCTGCAGTGTTAATGGACAGGGATTCCCCTTCCAAACACTAGCATACTACTCCACCTTCTCCCCTCCTCCCGTCCTGTTATTGTACTATTTATTTTTTAATTTTTTATAAAATTGTGTTTAATTTAATGTCAAAAAGTTCTAAAAAAATATTTTATTTTAATACTTTTGGATGTCTGGAACGGATTAATTTTATTTCCATTATTTCTTATGGGTAAAATAGAATCGGAGTTCGACCAAACCGGTGGTCGATGGGCCCTCTGTGACGGATTACCGATGAGAACCGGGGGCTCACTGTACAAAACAAACATTACAGGAGGGAGGTTGAAAGAATGGGAATGGCAGCAGGCAAGGCAAGGCAGGCCAGGGCTGGGCAGGGCAGGGCAAGCAGACTATAGCAGGCAGAGCAGATAGAGGAAGGTAGAGCAGGCAGGATACGACAAGACAAAGCAGCCTCTCTTCACTTAATGACAGAGTTCCGTTCCTAAGACCATGTCAGTAAACGAATTCGTCACTAAACAAGGAGCATACTATAATGGTAGTGGGTTTGTGTCAGCCATCTTTGATATTGTTTTAATGTCACCTTTGCACCATTTATAACATTTCTGGTATATTTTTAAATGTTTAAATGTAGTGTACTGTATATATCAATAAACAGAATAGAGGAAATCAGCTCTAATATACAGTGGACCCCCGAGTTACGAGCATAATTCATTCCAGAAGGCTGCTCAAGTGCCATTACCGAACGAATTTTCTCCCTTAAGGAATAATGTCAAGTAGGTTAGTCCATTTCAGACCCCCAAAAATACACTTACAAAAGCACTTACAATATTACACTTACATAATTGTATGATTTCCGAAGTGCCCGTAACTCGAGGGTCCACTGTACATGATTTAGGTATGCATACTGGTCAGAGAGCCCGTCGTAAGTTCAAGTTGTCGGTAAACGAGTACATCGCTAAGTGAGGAGAGGTTGTACTAGTAATGATGGAGGTGCTAAGAAGAGGAATAAGTGTGAAAGTCTGAGTATATTTAAAAGAAAAAATGAGAAAATTCTGTTGCAAAATTATAATGGTCCTTGACATATTAGTTATGCCCATTTTTTTCAGGAAGGAGCACCCTGCCTAGTTTCTATGGAATCAATGAATGGTAACTGTGTCTAACCCATGCTTCCCTTTGAGCCTTACTTAAGTACAGTGGATCCCCGAGTTTCGTAAACCCCGGAAATCGTACATTTATGTAAGTATAATATTGTAAGTGCTTGTGGAAAAGTATTTTTGGGGGTCTGAAATAGACTAACCTACGTGACATTTTTCCTTAAGGGAGTAAATTCGTTCGGTAATGGCACTTGAGCAGACTTCAGGAGTGAAGTTTTTACGAAACTCGGGGGTCCACTGTATAATAATAATAATAATAGTTTATTGTGACATGATACAAAGATGTACAAAGGTTATAAGATTATAAGAGGGTGTACATGCCAAAAGCCCCTAATATGCAAAGCATTGTGGGCAGACTTAAAATTAACTTAGAACTAAATGGTAAAAATTATAGTAAACAATTTACAATATAAGTATAGTTGAGTATTTAAGCTATGAAATTTGAACATAACATTTTTGAGACATAATAGTTTTATAATTTTGAATCATTACAGTTTTATAATATGTCAACATAATAATTTATTATTTGTAGTAATGCAATTTATTAAATCAGATCAAACAAATCAAAGCAATTATTTGTGTTGCAATAAGTTTATATGGTCATTAGATGAGTTACAAGGAGTACAACGGTACATGAGAATGGATTTCTTTATTTGGTAATGCTGTAGGAACAAAGTTAGATTAGATTGCATTAATTATAACAGGTTTATACATTTATGAGATATAAGTTTCAACATTTGCACTAGATTATGTTTGAGAAAAAATTTTTCTTTGAGCAATTATGTATGGGGTTTTGAAGCTAGGGGAGTAACACAGTGAATAATGTTATTTTGAGGCAGTGGAAAGTAATTTATTAACTTTGTAGGTAATGTTAAGTACATTGGTCCCTCGGTTTTCGTGCATCTCCAAACTCGAACATTTATGTAAGTGTATTTACGTAAGTGCTGTTGCAAGTGTATTTTTGGGGGTCTGAAATAGACTAACCTACGTGACATTATTTCTTAAGGAAGTAAATTCGTTCGGTAATGGCACTTGAGCAGCATTCTGGAACGAATTTTCGGCGAAAACCGAGGGACTACTGTATTGGGTATTTAGTTTTGGGTGAGTAGGTGGTTTTTTAGCAGAGTTTTGAATTGATGTACAGACAGGGTTTCTTTGGTAATCATAGGTAATGAATTCCAAATTTTTGGGCCTTTAATGTACATTGCTTTTTTGCATTGTGTGAGGTGGACGTGGGGTACATCATTTGTGATCTGTGCCTTGTGTTATGTTCATGTGTCCTGTTAAGGTTGGTAAGGAGAATTTTGAGTGGTGGGTTAATATTTGAGTTTAGTGTTCTATGTATGTAATAGGCACTGTAAAAAGTATGGATGTCTTGTATGGTGAGAAAGTTTAGACTTTTTGAATATTGGTGGAGTATGTTGTCTGGAGTGGGAATTTGTTATCATTTGGACTGCAGCCTTTTGTTGTGTTATTAATGGTCTGAGATGATTTATTGTTGTTGAGCCCCATGCACAGATTCCATAGGTGAGATAGGGGTAAATGAGTGAGTGATACAGGAAAAGGAGAGCTGGTTATGGAACATAGTACCTTATCATGGATAGTATTCCTATAGTCTTGGAGACTTTCTTAGAAATTTGTTTTATATGTGTCTGAAATTTGAGGCCACTGTCAAGCTGGATTCCTAAGAATTTTCCCTCTGTGAGTTTTGTGACAAGTGATCCATTTATCATTATGTTAAGTGGAACATTTGTAGCTCTGTTCCCAAACTGAATGAAATAGGTTTTATCAACATTGAGAGTAAGCGTGTTAGTCATCATCCAGGTAGATATTTTCTGTAATTCTGCATTTATAGCATTGGCTAGTATGACTGGGCATGGGTGAGAGAAGACGTATGTAGTGTCATCTGCAAATAGTATGGGTTTGAGTAGTTGAGATGCATTTCGTAGGTCGTTTATGTAAATAAGAAAGAGAAGTGAGCCAAGAACACATCCCTGCGGGACACCAACTGTAATTGTTTGTGTGGAAGAGTTAGCTCCATTTGTGTACACATATAGGCTTCTGTCGCTAAGGTATGACTTTAGGTAGTTGAGGGAGTGCCTTCTTATACCATATTGTGATAATTTTAAGTGTAAAAGATCATGGTAAATTTATATAATAACAATATTAATAATAATAATAAAAAAGTAGCTTATGAGAAGTTTTTACAAAGCAGAAGTGATATAAGAAGGGCAGAGTATATGGAGAGTAAAAGAAAGGTGAAGAGAGTGGTGAGAAAGTGCAAAAGGAGAGCAAATGATAGAGTGGGAGAGTCACTCTTCAACAAATTTTGCTGAGAATAAAAAAAAATTTTGGAGTGAGATAAACAAGTTAAGAAAGCCCAGAGAATGAATGGATTTGCCAATTAAAAACAGAGTAGGGGAGTTAGTAGGTGGGGAGCTGGAGGTATTGGGTAGATGGCAGGAATATTTTGAGGAACTTTCAAATGTCAATGAAGAAAGGAAGGCAGTAATTTCATGCACTGACCAGGGAGGTACAACATCTTTTAGGAATGAAGAAGAGAGCAGGATGTGAGTGTGCGCGTGAGGTATTACGTAGAATGAAAGGGGGTAAAGCAGCTGGAACTGATGGGATCATGACAGAAATGTTAAAAGCAGGGGGGATATAGTGCTGGGGTGGTTGGTATTTTTGTTTAATAAATGCATGAAAGAGGGAAAGGTACCTAGGTATTGGCAGAAAGCATGTATAATTCCTTTATATAAAAGGAAGGAGGACAAAAGAGATTGTAAAAATTATAGGGGAATAAGTTAACTGAGTATACCAGGTAAAGTGTATGGTAAGGTTATTATTGAAAGAATTAGAGGTAAGACAGAGACCAGGATTGCAGATGAGCAAGGAGGCTTTAGAATGAGTAAGGGATATGTAGATCAGGTGTTTACATTGAAGCATATACAGTGGACCCCCGAGTTTCGTAAAAACTTCACTCCTGAAGTCTGCTCAAGTGCCATTACCGAACGAATTTACTCCCTTAAGGAAAAATTTCACGTAGGTTAGTCTATTTCAGACCCCCAAAAATACACTTCCACAAGAACTTACAAAATTATACTTACATAATTGCACGATTTCCGGGGTATTCGTTAACCGAGGGTCCACTGTAGTATGTGAACAGTATTTAGATAAAGGTAGGGAAGTTATCATTGCATTTATGGATTTAGAAAAGGCATATGATAGAGTGGATAAGGGAGCAATGTGGCAGATGTTGCAAGTGTATGGAATATTTAGTAAGTTACTAAATGCTGTAAGAGTTTTTATGAGGATAGTGAGACTCAGGTTAGGGTGTGCAGGAGGGAGATTACTTCCCAGTAAAAGTAGGTCTTAGACAGGGATGTGTAATGTCACCTTGGTTGTTTAACATATTTATAGATGGGGAGAGGGGTGGGATTAAATTATGGGGAATCAAATACAAAATGAGAGTTGACACAGTTACTTTTTGCTGATGATACTGTGCTTTTGGGGGATTCTAAAGTTGCAAAGGTTAGTGGATGAGTTTGGGAGGGTGTGTAAAGGCAGAAAGTTGAAAATGAACATAGATAATAGTAAAATGATGAGGGTATCAAACAATTTAGATAAAGAAAAATTGGATATCACATTGAAGGGAGGGAGTATGGAAGAAGTGAATGTTTTCAGATATTTGGGAGTTGACTTGTCAGTGGATGGGGATATGAAGGATGAGGTTAACCATAGAACTGATGAAGGAAAAAAAATGAGTGGTGCGTTGAGGTATCTATGGAGACAAAGAACGTTATCCATGGAGGCAAAGAAGGGAATGTACGAGAGTATAGTGGTACCAACACTCTTATATGGGTGTGAAGCTTGGGTTGTAAATGCTGCTGCAGTGAGGAGTTTGCTGGAGGCAGTGGAGATGTCATGTCTAAGGGCAATATGAGGTGTAAATATTATGCAGAGAATTCGTAGTGTGGAAATTAGGAGGAGGTGTGGAGTTACTACAAGTATTAGTCAGAGGGCTGAAGAGGGTCTGTTGAGGTGGTTTGGTCATTTAGAGAGAATGGAACAAAGTAGAATGACTTGGAGAGCGTATAAATCTATTGGGGAAGGAAGGCGGGGTAGGGGTCATTCCCGAAAAAGTTGGAGGGGGTAAAGAAGGTTTTGGGGGTGAGGGGCTTGGACTTCCAGCAAGTGTGCATGTGTGTGTTAGATAGGAGTGAATAGAGACGAATGGTTTTTGGGACCTGTATAAATAATGTCAACCCATTTGTGACTGCATATTAGACTGGCCAGATGGACACGTATTGGACGGTGACGTCATTTGTTTACTCTTGAACAATGGCAAAAATTGAACATTTCTACTACTTTGAGCTCAATTTCAAGGTACTTTTCATCGTGAAACCAATCAAAATAATCTCTATTTCTGTAAAATATCATCCATTCTATCAAATGAGACCAAGAAAATGAGAATATAACCATAAATACCATACGAAAATACACCTCAAAGTCAGCATTTTAATCCAAAAACACGGTCAGTTGTTTTTCCCTCATTTATACTGTGCACACTGACCACACAGACTCATTCTCTCACATGTAGGTCTACCAGCTTTCTCCTGCTAGATTTGAAGCCGCTAGAATTTTGGGGTATTAATACATCACCATACGGTGAAAGGGTTAATGATAGTTTTGAAAATGCTTGCTGAGACAGTGGTTCTGGAGATTTCCAGCAGTGTGTTCCAGATTTTGGGACCTTTTATGTACACTGAATTTTTGAAGAGATTTAATTTTACATGGGGAATCTCATAGAGATTTTTGTGCCTAGTATTATGTCAATGGGTCCTGTTGCAACTATCAAGAAAGTGCTTCAGGTTGGGATTAGTATTAGAATTTATTGTTCTGTAAATATAAGATGCACAGTAGTAAGGGTGAATGTTTTGTATAGTGAGTAGGTTTCGGTCTTTGAAGAGTGGGGGGGAAGTGTTGTCTAGTAGTAGAATGTGTGATCATTCATACTGCAGCTTGTTGTTGAGTTATATAGGTGAACTGCTGTTGTGGATCTCCAGCCACAAATAGCATAGGTGAGGTAGGGGTAGATTAGTGAATAGTATAATGTAAGTTGTGCAGTTTGTGGTACATAATACCATACCTTTGAAAGGATGCCAACTGTTTTAGATATTTTTTTTTTGTTGTGTTGGATATGGGTGTTGAATTTCAAGTTGCTGTCAAGGTGCAGACCCAGAAATGTTCCCTCATTATATTTAGCAATAAGAGTATTGATAATCATAATGTTTAGTTGGACATCACTTTATCTGCTCCCAAACATAATACGTATATTAGGTTTTGTCAGTGTTCAGTTTAAGTTTATTGGTAGTCATCCAGGTTGATATTTTTATGAGCTCTTCGTTAACAATAGCGTTGAGTGATGCAAGATTAAGGTGGGAGACGACAAAAGTTGTGCCATCAGCAAAGAGAATAGGTCTATATTGTTAGGAGGAAGGTGGGGTAGTGGTGTCTGTGATTATAACCGATTTAAGGGGAGCTAGTATATTCGTCCATACGTATATGGTCAATTATTGTTGCACTCATCTCAGCCTTGTTGGTTTTATTATAGCTGGTATGAGTAGTGTATTGTTCATACTGTTAATAGGCTGAGGTTAATGTTGAACACTCCAGTTAGTAGTAGATGGTGTTTCTTCAGTTGATTGTTATTAGTGTTTTTAGTTTATCACTAAAAGTTGGGATACAAGTATAAGGCATCCTGTATATAGCACTAACTGTAATGGTAAGTGTAATAAGTAAGTTTAATAATATTAATAATAATAATAATAATAATAATAATAATAATAATAATAATAATAATAATAATAATAATAATAATAATAATAATAATAATAATAATAATAAAAATCATAGAATGGGTGGGGCTTGAACCCATGGTAGGAGAGTCCTAAAAGTCACAGGCCAGTGTGGTCACTCATTCTGTAATTTGTTTGCAATCGTGTTATTACAATTTCGTAATTATAATAATAATTTTATTTCTCTGAGCCCTGCAGGAAATGCAGTAGATATACATGAATTAGTACAAAAGTAGGCACAAAAGAAAACCACTAGTTATGCATTGCATTTTGGGCAACTACTTAAAACTGGACATATAGCATATTATGTAAGATTTCTTGTACAGTTAACAAAAAACATCAGTACAATAAGAAAAGTTGAAAATGGCAAATGGTTAATTACAAAAGAACTACATATTCTTTAAAATAGTTCAATGATCTTCAATTTTATGTAGTGACTGAGAAGAAGTGGTGAAAATACAGCAAGTTTAGCAGAGTGAGAGGTATTTGTTTCTTAAATTACAATAGAAATATAATGGGGCAATATATGTTATAAATTATATATGAGAGTTGCAGGAAGGCTGGAAGAAGAACATGGACAGAACTGGATGAAAGCAGGTTTTGTTTGACATGGTGTATTGCTGTGAAGATTACATTATGATGAGGTGCTTTTTAACAATAGCTTTGAAGTAACTTCAGACAGGGAGTTCCCTCTCATATTTTATCTGGACTAAAAGAGGTGCCAGATGATCCGTTGCTGAAAAATCAGCATTACAATTGCTTTAGAAACAGAACGTAAGAGTGAATGATTACTGCTCAGGAAACAGTAATTATTAAACCTAAGAGAATAGGAATGAGAAACACCCAGAATCAAGAATTGTTACTTTAACTCTTTTGCTGACCGTCACATAAAACTGTGTCACTGAGGTCAGAGGCCCTGACGTAGTTCAATGCCATGAGCTCAAACCTCTCAGATGAGCTGAGCAGTAAATTTTGGCCTTGATATGAGAGAATGGGTTTGTGCAGTGAGTGCACAATATAAAAAAAAATCTTGCCTCCATTCGGTGCATGACGGGAAAACAAAACTGTGACCATGTGTATGGTTAAAAACAGTGACTTTGCAGTGTTTTCTTGGATAGTTTTTATGATTTAATTGGCTATTTCTTGGTAACATTTGATAAAATGGAAGATATCTTACTAAAATAGAGATGATTTTAATTGGTTTCAGGACTGGAAGTAGCTTGAAATTGAGCTCAAAGTAGCAGAAAGATTCAATTTTTGCCAACATGGGGGGTTGTAGGGTCTCCCTACAACCCTCAGTCTGTTTTATGAGTTTTTAATAGGTCTGATTCAATTATTAGGACACTGTAAACCATGACCAATATTTCCTGGTTATATTTTTTATCTAAGAAAAAGATTAAATCTTCTATTTTTGTGTGAATAAGAATTCAAAATGGAAAATACATGTAATATAGGAGAGGCCTAGGGATGTAATTAATGAACAGAAGAAATGCTGTTTTAGTGCCAGGAATGTCTACATTGCTTATTATGGACTATTTTTAAACTGATATTTTTTAATTTTGTGCAAAATTGGCCAAATTACTGAATTCTGATCACTTTATAGTTTACATAGCTGAATGGGCAATTTCTTGTGCTCAGTTGATGGAATGGAAGGCATACTAGCAAAATAGCTAAGAGTTTGGTCGACTAGTACAATGGGAATGACTTAAAATAGGACTCATATTTGGTGAAACTGCCCATGCACAAACTGCACTGACCTCTAATTTTGCATCTGCATAATTCTGCAAGTTTTCCATCAAATTTCATACCTTTGATGTCATTACCTTCAGAAAAAGATCTCTATAATTTCAGAAGGAAATAATTTTTTTTTTTTTTTAAATTTGGACACTGAGAGTAAGTTTCATTTTGGGGGTTCGGACAGTGAAAGGGTTAAAGAAGAATGTCTAAATTACATGGAGTCCAGAGAGGAAGTCACTTCTCAACTGGTCCCTGTCATATATAAGAGATGCTTTTGTATGGTATCAAGCCCTTTATACTGACTGCTTCACAGTTTAAGTAAATTAAGTTTTAAAATAAATTCTGTACCTACTAATGGTGTAAAAGTTAACAGTACTGCTAAAAAATCTACTGTGTTATTAAAACATCTATGGTGTTGTTAAAATTCCCATGGTACCATTAGATGTTCTATGCTACCATTAAAAAAAGCCTATGCCAGCAAAATATGTTGCATTTTGATATTCAGCAAAGTCCTGATCCTGACTTACTTCATATGACATGTTTACTGTATAAGAACACTCTTTGATATATACATAATACAACTGCCCAGTATTCAGCTATAAGGAAGTGATTTTCAATAAAACATTAAAGGGAAATTATTTCTAAATACACACACAGGTTATTATATACATAGTGCAGTAGCAAAACAAGAAAATATATTATTCTTACTTGACATCCACTGCATTTATGGCAAATCCATTTGTGTCCATAATATTAACCCTAGCTCCAGATTGTTGTGTTCCATGCACATTTTGCTCTTGTTCTTCTGAAGATGATGTATGAAGAGGAGAAGAAGAAGGAGATTTGTCTTTTAATACTTTATGACCTATATCTTCCATAGAATGAATTTCACCATCTTCATTTTCTTCACTTAGAACAAGAAAAACCTTAAAATAAAAAATGTAATACATATATTTAGTATAAGATTATACAGGCACCATAGTAATAAACATTATTTCTTTATAACATATGCATAAATATTAGGACCTAGCTGTCCTAATATTGCCAACCCACTGTGCTAGCCATGAGGTAAAGAATCACAAGAATTCTCTAACCTAATTTACTGGGAAGGTTTGTAAAATCCAAAACTGCTACCTAATCATGAGTTTGTGTGGAGACCCTTTGACTTAACTAGCAGTCAGTGTCAAGCTGGCTGTCAACACCCTGGAAATTAGCAAGTAGCAAACATAATAAAAAAGTCAATGGGGTTATTGGGGTTCTGCTCGCTTTGAGTTTTTTTTCCACAAATCACTACTGGCAGTGACGATGGACTCTATTTAGACGAAAAAACTTTAGTAGCATTTCCATGCTTTCCTATTCCACCTATTCTCTTTGCTGACGACACAACTTTTGTCATCTCCCACCCAAATCCAGCATCACTCAAGCACATTGTTAATGAAGAGCTCTTAAAAATATCAACATGGAGGATTACCAATAAACTTACACTTAACACTGACAAAACCTTCTACATTATGTTTAGCAGAGCAGATAATGTCCAGCCAAACATTATGATTATCAATACTCTTATTGCTAAATATTATGAGGGAAAATTTCTGGGTCTGCACCTTCACAGTAACTTAAAATTCAACACCCATATCCAACCCATAACAAAAAAAAGTGTCCAAAACAGTTGGCATCCTCTCAAAGAAACGTTATTATGTACCACAATCAGCATTACTTACATTACACTATTCAGTGATCTATCCCTACCTCACCTATGCTATTTGTGCCTGGGGATCTATAACAGCAAATCACCTTAAGCCAATAATAACTCAACAAAAAGCTGCAGTACCAATGATCACACAGCCCACTGCTAGATAACACCCCCCTCCTCACTTCAAAGACCTAAATCTACTCATTATACAAAACATTCACTCTTACTACTGTGCATCATACATTTACAGAGCATTAAATCCTAATATTAATCTCGATCTGAAGCAATTTCTTGATAGTTACTACAGAACCCATAGACATAATACTAGGTACAAAAATCTCTATGACATACCCCATGTCTGGCTAAATCTTTGTAGATTTTTTTTTTTTTTTCAACAAGTCGGCCGTCTCCCACCAAGGCAGGGTGACCCAAAAAGAAAGAAAATCCCCAAAAGGAAAATACTTTCATCATCATTCAACACTTTCACCACACTCATACATAATCACTGTCTTTGCAGAGGGGCTCAGATACGACAGCTGAGAATAGTCTCTCCCAGCTGTCACTATCCCAGAGCCCTTCTTTAAAGTGCAGGCATTGTACTTCCCATTTCCAGGACTCAAGTCCAACTAAATCAATTAACTGGGTTCCCTGAATCCCTTCACAAAATGTTACCCTGCTCACACTCCAACAGCTCGTCAGGTCCCAAAAACCATTCGTCTCCATTCACTCCTAACATGCTCACACATGCTTGCTGGAAGTCCAAGCCCCTCGCCCACAAAACCTACTTTACCCCCTCCCTCCAACCTTTTCTAGGACGACCCCTATCCCGCCTTCCTTCCCCTACAGATTTATACGCTCTCCAAGTCATTCTACTTTGATCCATTCTCTCTAAATGACCAAACCACCTCAACAACCCCTCTTCAGCCCTCTGACAAATACTTTTAGTAACTCCACACCTTCTCCTAATTTCCACATTCTGAATTTTCTGCATAATATTTACACCACACATTGCCCTTAGACAGGACATCTCCACTGCCTCCAGCCTCCTCCTCACTGCAGCATTTGCAACCCATGCTTCACACCCATATAAGAGTGTTGGTACCACTATACTTTCGTACATTCCCTTCTTTGCCTCCATGAATAACGTTTTTTTGTCTCCACAGATACCTCAACGCACCACTCACCTTTTTTCCTTCATCAATTCTATGGTTAACCTCATCCTTCATAAACCCATCCACTGACATGTCAACTCCCAAATATTTGAAAATATTTACTTCTTCCATAATCCCTCTCTCCAATGTGATATCCAATTTTTCTTTATTTAAATCGTTTGATACCCTCATTACCTTACTCTTATCTATGTTCACTTTAAACTTTCTACCTTTACATACACTGCCAAACTCGTCCACTAACCTTTGCAACTTTTCTTTAGAATCTCCCATAAGCACAGTATAATCAGCAAAAAGTAACTGTGTCAACTCCCATTTTGCATTTAATTTCCCATAATTTAATCCCACCCCTCTCCCCAACACCCTAGCATTTACTTCTTTTACAACCCAATCTATAAATATATTAAACAACCATGGTGACATTACACATCCCTGTCTAAGACCTACTTTTACTGGTAAGTAATCTCCTTCTCTCCTACACACCCTAACCTGATCCTCACTATCCTCATAAATACTCTTTACAGCCTTATAATAATAATATAATAATAATATAATATAATATTTATATTTCGTTGCAAGTTACAAGTATACATAGGTATTGGTAGTTACAATTATAAAACTGTAATGCAAGGAGAGCCACTGGCATGCCATGGCATTAGGGGCAGCTTAGTCTAAAGACTTATTCACTATGTACATAATACAGTGGTACCCCGACTTACGATATTTTTTCATTCCAGAATGCTGTTCAAGTGCCATTACCAAACGAATTTATCTCCATAAGAAATGATGTAAAATAGACTAGTCCTTTTAGACCCCCAAAATTACACTTACAAAAGCATTTAAAAAAATAAACTTACATAAAAGGGTGAGTTTGGGGACCATCGTAAGTCGGGGTACCACTGTACAGTGGTACCTCGAGTTACGATATTTTTTCATTCCAGAATGCTGTTCAAGTGCCATTACCAAACGAATTTATCCCCATAAGGAATAATGTAAAATAGACTAGTCCTTTTACACCCCCAAAAATATACCTACAAAATCATTTAAAAAAATAAACTTACATAAAAGGGCGATTTTGGGGACCATCGTAACTCGAGGTACCACTGTACTAGAGAAATTGATTGAGTTTATTCTAGTTATATATTATTTCAAATTACAATATGATTATACTATACTATTAAAAAGACAATACTAGAGAAATTGGTTGAGTTTATTCTAGTTGTATATTTTATTTCAAATTACAATATGTTGATGCTATACTAATAAAATAACAATACTAGAGAAATTTATTGAGTTTCTTCTAGTTATATATTTTATTTCAAATTAACAATACGATGATACTATACTATTAAAATGATAATATGATGATATGAAATTGCAACAAGTGTTAAGGAGGATGACAATATAAAACTGAGATTAACTTAAGTAAAATAACATTGGGTTTGAAAGTTTGTTACAGTATGAGTATTTGTATTATTATTGGTAGAATTACCGACAATATGTTAAGTAAAAGGACACAAATGCAACTAATGAGACATTTTATTGTGGCAACGTTTCGCTCTCCAGGAGCATTATCAAGCCGTTATGGCTTGACAAAGCTCCTGGAGAGCGAAACGCTGCACAATAAAATGTCTCATTGGTTGCATTTGTGTCCTTTTACTTAACAGTATGAGTGTTTAGTATAGGGTGAGTAGGTGATTTTTGAGAAGAGTCTTGAATTGATTTTCCGACAAGGTTAACTTAATATTTACTGGTAATGAATTCCAGATTCTGGGGCCTTTTATGTGCATAGAATTTTTACATTAATTGGTATGGACTCGGGGTATGTCAAATAGTGATCTATGTCTTGTGTCGTGGTCGTAGGACCTATTTTTATTAATAATAATAATAATTTTTATTTGGACATGATACAAAGAATTACATTTGGTTATTGAGATTACATGAGGTGTACATGCCAAAAGCCCCTAGTATGCAGGGCATTTTGGGCAGACTTAAAATTAACTTAAAACTAGATTGTAAGAATTTTTGTAGATAGTATACAATGAGTAAAGGTGAGTATTTAAGCTATGAAGTTTGAACATAGTTTTGTACTTTTGTCTTCATTATAAAATTAATTAAATCAGATTAATAAAATTAATTAAATCAGATTAATAAAATTAATTAAATCAGATTAAACAAATTAAAGCAATAGTAATAATAAAATAATAAAAAGTTATGGTTGATAATTTATAAAATAAGTAAAGTTGCTTATCTAAGTTTTAAAGTTTGAATATAAGTTGAACATATCAATTAATTGTAGCAATTTATTGCAGCAATGCAACTAATTGAGTGAGATAACAATTTAAAACAATTACAGTGGACCC